>JAVTVY010021921.1:0-88812 GCA_036873755.1 Hanleya hanleyi
AAAACTCCCTTGAAGAAATTCGGAAATGTTTCACATGTATACATCTTACCCCTGGTGATACATGTATTATCTTGATTATAGATCACTTTAAGCTTGAAACAATAAATTTGTTATAAATCATCAATTTTCAACTGAATAACATTTAACTTTGCAATATCAGAGACTCAAGTAATTTATTACCTTTATTCCTGAATAACAATTCCATTTTAGGATCTATGGACATGCTGATTTTGACCGTGGAACATATTTCATTCATGATAATTTGTTTGGCATCTCTGACCATAGTCAATCTTCACATGTACTCTCACTAAAATAGTTCTTGTAGTTGATCTGAACAGAATAATGTGGAAATCCTTTGTGTACCCTCTAGAATAGAATATTGAGTGGGGATTTGAAGCTCTGATGTACCAGTTCCTACTGCTTATTGTTTCGAGCTTTAAGCACTAAATCTATGGAAACCCAGTCTAATTTTATTGGAATCTGCCTTTTGCACATTATTGATAATACAAAGAAAAGTATGTCCATGTTGTGACTAGTGATTTCAGCTGATGTAGTGGTTTTCATAATTCACTTGTTCTATCATTTAACTCAGGAGAAATTTTTAACTTAGATAGCTGGCATATTTTCATGTAATATTTCCAGAATTATACATTATTTCAAGCATTATGACACTTTCTTTGAATACTGGTACTGAAAAATATAGCACATCTTTAAAAAATTATGTCAATTATAAGCAGTTCAAAATATTCTCCTGGGCTAACAGATAGGTCAAAGTGAAATTATACCAACTAGTAGCTGATCAACTGAAATCACTGGTCCTTTGTTCTCTCAATAATGTGCGAAATTCGGATTAGGTTTATAACATCATTCCACCAGAAGTAAATAATAAGTTTTATCTTGACTAGCATAAACTAAGCTGCTATCAGAGATTTTGTACAAACAATTAGAGTAGGCATATGTCGAGATTAAACAACTGACAAATAAATCAATCGTGTAGAAAAAATATCACTGAATGCAAAATGTACATGTATAGCCATGAGTGTTCCATCTGTCAGAACCCATTCTGTGCATAAATTTGCAGGATCCATCTTTGGAGTATTGTAGATATAAGCCAGAAAAAGACAACTCATTTTTGTATATAGAACTGTTGATGGTTAAATACAACTGTCCCACATAAAAAATGACAAATGATTCTAACAATTTTATATAAAACACCCCAAAATGTTGTTTTTAAGAAAAGTAATGAAATTTATATTGTTTTGAGCTATTTCCTTAATTACTTTTGTCAAACTGAGGTTATTTTCAAGATAATCTTCTGTGCAAAAAATGTTTGAGTGAAGTAACAGGATTATTTTCTTAACACAGTATACAAGACTATTTTCTTACCTGTCTCCCGAACAATTATACAGAAACAAGAAAGCATGGAATCAACTAACAAAATATATCTTATAAGATTATTTTATCAAGTTTTGACTCTTGCAAATAAGGCTGAAAAATGTCATTATTGATTGCTGGAGAGGAATGCATTGTACATGTGTGAGAAAGGAATATCTCTGGTTCAGTCAGTAAGTTGGAATCAAAATGTACATTAAAGGTATTTATATTTTATTTTTATTGAAGTATTGAAATATGTTTTATATTAAAACCTAGAAGTCGAGGCAAACATACTTTTCTGTATGTATATCTACACCTCTAACATCTCTAATGTTTTTATTTTAAACAAATTCTCTTGTAAACTGTAACTTGATCAATTATTTTGTTCTGTGAAGATATTAATTCATTTTTGTAAGTATAATAATTAAATATTTATTTGCCTCAAAAACAAATGTTTGGAGATTCAGAGACTAATACCAGCAAAAAAATGTTCTGAACTATATATATTGTTCATACAAAATTATCAATTGAGCAATTCAATACATGGATTGGAGACATTAAGGTCTGAAAGAAAAGTGCGGCTGGAGAACGCCCCCATATGAACCCTCGTGAAGGGAGGTGATTCGTGCGACCTGCTTAGTTGTAGGGGGCGCTCGTGTTTGTTGATCGCCGAGTGCGGGAATCGACTGCGTCAAACGGTTAGTTTTTCTCCCAAATTCCGAAAATGTATCAAATATCTCAACAAGTAACCTGTAGCTAACATGCAAATTGATTCATGAGCGATCTTATCTTCATAATACACTGATTATCATATGTAATTAACGCTGTCAATCTCGGAACATACATCAAATTGAATCACACAAGCGTCAGCAGTTCGCATGCATGATGACAAAGTGTGAGAGAAAACATCGTCAACAACTGAATCAAACACATAACTGTCAATACGCTTAGGGCCTACCTGATCAATATACCATACCTGATCAATCAGCATTCAGAGAGAGGTGCTCCTTGCCATTCAGATACACCAAAACGCCATTTCAAACAAATTTCAATACGTTTTCTCATTAAAATCGAGTTGTATGTGATTGATTTTCGACTCACTTTTGTATCACCTTCGACGATTTGCGTAAATTTCACCTTCTATTGGATATTTTGCATTTTTTATCCACTGAAACGAGCAATATGACGGCCATCTTGAATTATTTTTTTTTGGTACTTAAAGATGTAATCAGCCTCAAATCTGGGCTGAAATTGATGTCTCTCAAACTCGGCGAAAGTGACATATGTTACAACAGGTACAAAATGAAACACATTTGACCACAAAAAACTAAACTTGTTTCCACCATTCACGAGAAAATAGAAGGAGTTGATCTCTAAAAATAAACAGCATGGCATGCCGTTTATTTTTCCACGGCCGTGTCAACAAGCGTATACACGTATGGTGCGTTCTACCAACGTACGCTATGCGACATCACCGAACCGTGGGCACGAGCCATGACGTTATCCCATGGCTGCAGCTGTGCAGCATTCAAATTCGTGAGCGTCGCTACGTCACTCATACGTCACGCAGTGACGTCATTTTCCTCTCCGCGTACAACACACACTCAATGGCGAGACAGAAAAGCCGTCGAAGCGGGCAGAGTTACAAATTTCTCTGACAAGATATTCTTGCATTCGTTGTATATGACGATCCCACAATCGTCAAATATAATACATATGATGCTTTGGTAATCTTCCCTGCTGAAAAAACGCACAGGGGAGATGTTACAAAATCCATCCATTTTGAGGCTGATTACATCTTTAAGCATTTTAAAATACACTTAAGTCACCTCTGACCAGACTTAAAGTTTAGCAAATTTGAAGCAATTTATTTGCTAAGAAAAGTTTCGGGGAATGCACTTAAGTCATTTATCGCTCACTTAAGTCAATTTACGGACTTAAGTACCATTTTTGCACTTAAGTTGACTTTCGAGAAATCGGCCCCAGTAGCCTTCAAGTCAGAACTGCATGGTACTGCAAAGTTGGGATCATTGTGGCTACGATTTGGTTACTGGTAGGTAACTGGAAAGAACCTGGCATATACTACCAAGTGGTCACTGATTGGTAACTGCACGGTACTGTTCAGTCAGGACTTCATGGTACCAATCCTGAATTTTCCGTGCAGTACCAACAAGTTGCCTGGAGGTTACCAACAGGAAACTGAACGGTACCAATTGGTACAGAACTGAACGGTACTGAACGGTGAAAGTTTGCCTGTGTAATGCACGACTTATATATCACAATTCCTGTGAATTTTTTAATACAGATTTGTAATCCTAGTATAGAATTTTCGTTATTTTAGGATTACACTATCTTCTAAATGGCAAAATTATATCATCCTAGTATAGAAGACAAATGCAATTATCATTATCTTCATCTTGTGCAGTCAGTGAAGAACATCACAAAGAAGCACTCCTGTAACATTCAAGTATGAAAGATGTAATCAGCTTCAAAATCGATGGATTTTGTGAACTCTCCCCTGTGCGTTTTTAATCAGCGAAGTTGGCTAAAGCATCATATGTATTATATTTGATGATTATGGGATCGCCATATACATCGAATGTAAAAATATCGAATGTAAGAAATTTGAAACTCTGCCAGCTTCTTTGGGCTTTCTGTTTCGCCGTTGAGTATGTGTTGTAAGCGAAGAAGAAAATGACCTCACTGCGCTCACGTTTCTGAATGCTGAACAGCTGCTGCCATGGGATAACGTCATGGCTCGTGCCTAAGATCGATGAAGTCCCTTAGCATACATTGGTAGAATGCACCACACGTATATATGCTTGTTGTCACGGACACTGCATGCTTTGCCGTTTAGTTTTAAAGACCATTTCCTTCTATTTTCTTGTGAATTGTAGAAACAAGTTAAGTTTTTAGCTCATCTGGGCCGAAGGCCCGATGGGCTTATGTCATGGCCTGATTGTCCGTCGTCCGTCGTGCGTCGTCCGTAAACATCTTCTTCTCTGAAACCGCTTGGCCGATTAAGCTGAAACTTGGCATGCATGTTCCCACCAATGAGTACACCAGAATATGTTCATGCGGTGTCGATACGATTTTAAATATGGCTGCCATGGCGGCCATCTTGAATTTGCCAGTGAAATCTTGTCATCATTATTTTTAGCTACTTCATGGATCTTTCTCAAATTTGGTACACCGGTTCCCCTTTGGGTCTTGTTGTACAACATGTGTACTTTGGTCCAATTTGAATATCCAATATGGCCACCAGGCGGCCATCTTAGATTTCCCCATGAAACTTTATCGTGATTTCTCAGGAACTACTGCATGGATCTTTCTCGAATTTGGTATACAGGTTCCCCTTGGAGTCTAGTTGTGCAAGATACCTTTTGTGATCAGATTCAAAAATCCAATATGGCCACCAGGCGGCCATCTTGGATTTCTCGATGAAACATTGTTATCGCGATTTCTCAGAAACTACTGCGTGGATCTTTCTCAAGTTTGGTACACAGGTTCCCCTTGGGGTCTAGTTGTGCGAGATACCTTTTGTGGTCTGATTTGAAAATCCAATATGGCCACCAGGCGGCCATCTTGGATTTCTCTATGAAACATTGTTATTGCGATTTCTCAGGAACTATTGCATGGATCTTTCTCAAATTTGGTACACAGGTTCCCCTTGAGGTCTAGTTGTGCAAGATACCTTCTCTGCTCTGATTCGAACATCCAATATGGCCACCAGGCAGCCATCTTGGATATCTCCATGAAACTTTATCGTGATTCCTCAGGAACTACTTCATGGATCTTTCTCAAATTTGGTATACAGGTTCCCCTTGGGGTCTAGTTGTGCAAGATACCTTTTGTGGTCTGATTCGAAAATCCAATATGGCCACCAGGCAGCCATCTTGGATTTCCCAATGAAACATTGTTATCGCGATTTCTCAGGAACTATAGCATGGATCTTTCTTAAATTTGGTACACAGGTTCCCCTTGGGGTCTAGTTGTGCAAGATACCTTTTCTGCTCTGATTCGAACATCCAATATGGCCACCAGGCGGCCATCTTGGATTTCCCTATGAAACTTTATCGTGATTTCTCAGGGAAGTACTGCATGGATCTTTCTCAAATTTGTTACACAGGTTCCCCTTGGGATCTAGTTGTGCAAGATACCTTTTGTTATTTAATTTAAAAATCCAATATGGCCACCAGGAGGCCATTTTGGATTTTCCCATGAAACTTCGTTATCGCGATTTCTCAGGAACTACTGCATTGATCTTTCTCAAATTTGGTACACAGGTTCCCCTTTGGGTCTAGTTGTGCAAGATACCTTTTGTGGTCTGATTCAAAAATCCTATATGGCCACCAGGCGGCCATCTTGGATTTCCCCATGAAACATTATTGCGATTTCTCATGAACTACTTTAAGGATCTTTCTCAAATTTGGTACACAGGTTCCTCTTGGGGTCTAGTTGTGCAATATACCTTTTCTGCTCTGATTCGAAAATCCAATATTGCCACCAGGCGGCCATCTTCGATTTCCCTATGAAACTTCGGTATCGTGATTTCTCAGGAAGTACTGCATGGATCTTTCTCAAATTTGGTACACAGGTTCCCCTTGGGGTCAAGTTGTGCAAGATACCTTTTGTTATTTGATTCAGAAATCCAATATGGCCACCAGGCGGCCATCTTCGATTTCCCTATGAAACTTCGTTATCGTGATTTCTCAGGAAGTACTGCATGGATCTTTCTCAAATTTTGTACACAGGTTCCCCTTGGGGTCTAGTTGTGCAAGATACCTTTTGTTATTTGATTCGGAAATCCAATATGGCCACCAGGTGGCCATCTTTGATTTCCCCATGAAACTTTATCGCGATTTCTCAGGAACTAGTGCATTGATCTTTCTCAAATTTGATACACAGGTTCCCCTTGGGGTCAAGTTGTGCAAGATAGCTTTTCTGGTCCGATTCGAAAATCCAATATGGCCACCAGGCGGCCATCTTGAAATTTTGTTATCGTGAATTCTCAGGAAATTACTGCTTGGATCTTTGTCATAGGTTCCCCTTGTGGTCCAGTTGTGCAAGATACTTTTTTAGTCCATTTTGAAAATCCAATATGGCCGCATCTTGAATTTCCCATGAAACTTTGTTATCATGAAATCTCAGGAAATTACTGCATGGATCATTTAGGGTTCAGGGGGGACAACGCAAGTGACAAACTCATCTATTGCAGTTCTTTAGTAAAAATTTCTCACAGCTACTTTCTCCAGTTACAGCCAGATGAGCTACAGTGCCGTGGCACTATCTTTTGTAGTTAAATGTGTTTTATTTTGTACCTGTCGTAACATATGTCACTTTCGCAGAGTTTGAGAGACATCGATTTCAGCCTGGATTTGAGGCTGATTACATCTTTAATATTAATTTGACCCTATTCTTCCACTCTGTAAAATTTAACCTTGAATACATTGGAAAAATTCTGAAAAAATCCTGAATGATTTGATCTACTCATTTCACACATCCCTAGTTCTGGACCTAATACTTTAATATCACCTGAAGAATTAATATCATTTGACTTTGTTTTTCCACTGTATATTTCAGCACCATGACAGTGGATGAGCTGAAAAAGGCGATAAATGTGGCCGATCCTGAGATTGACCAGTCCAGTCTGGACAAGTATCTCTCTTGGACATTTAAATGTGAGCCCGACAAACTGACCTCTGCTCAACCGATTGACATGTCTCTGGCTAAAGAGAGATTGAAAAACGGAGATCTTCACAGGGTTGGAAAGAAGAAGTGAATTAGTATTGTCAAAACTCGTTATGAAAACTTTGTGATCTTATCAAGCTATCTGTGATCAATATTCAGTTTTAATGGAGATGTTTAGAATTTTAAGTCCAATGAGTCTGAGCTGAGTGTACTGGGCCTCATTTTCCATAAAATAAATTCAAGCAAGTATATCCACATGTCCTTGGCCAAAGAGAGGTTTGTCAAAGGAGATATACATGAAACTGGAAGAAAAAGGTTCATACTCCATGTAAGAATCACAAGACAATGCATACAATAGCCAAGTCTGGGGACAACAATATGTCTAGAATTGAGCCTTTTCAGTTGCACAAAGACAGTAGCTTTCTACATAAAGTATCTACCAAGAAAAATATGGATTTACATTCAGTGATATAGTATGTACCCTCTGTGATCTTCTTGAACTCTCTGTTATCCATTCTCTGTTTTAATGGAGATTACTGTGATATAAATAAAATAACTTCTATTCACACTATTTAAACTGAAATTATAATGAGAACCTGACTTCGAATAAGGTAACAACAAAGACCTGTACATATATTACAAGCTTTCATACAAACTATTGTTCATCAGGTATTTTTGGCAAATACACCATGAAAACAAACTGTATGGATACACAAGGAATAGTAGGTACTGCTTAGGTTTTTCAATGTCAGCATAATGAGAAGTTGCTTTTAAGGATGTTCGTTGGTGATTTTTGGCTTTGGTGGCCAATTTGCCTGTTTTTCCTATTGGGTTATCTGCCTTTCCTAGGTTAAGAGATGGGAATTTCCTTAAAAAGCCTTCTAGTTGAGAATTTTGCACAGCACCATCCATCCAATTTGATGAATTTTGATAGACATTGTGATTATCTGCAAACAGTTAGAATATAAAGAAAAAGTTAAAAGCTATTTATATGAATTTTTCATGAATATGTTTCAAATCTAGGGCTATTTCATATGTTTTCTGGGTTATCAAATGGAGCATGTGTCAGTGCACTTAATGTTGCCTGCAGTTAAAAAATACACACAAACCTATATTTTTTCTTTGTTTTTCCGCATATTACACAATTATGAATGCAACAAAACACATTATTCAAAAAGTTAATTACTTTGATTTACCGGCAGAGAACATCCTTAAGTATTACATTGTGTGCCTTGTCATCATCTGCATCATCACTAGGTGTTTCTATGAATGGCCTTGAAAATGTGATTTTTGAGTAACCATAAGAAAAAATACTGAATATTGAGTGAAAGTAGATGCTGTTGGCCACTAGAAAACAGTCAAATCATATATTTATACAGTTATTTAAAAAAACCTACCAAATGTGCAAATAATGGAATAATGTAAAATTTTGTGTATACATGTAGAATAAAATAAATGGATATTAAAAATGTGTAACATTGTGTTCTTTTTTGGGGGGTTTGTGTATATCACAAAGTGTTCAAATTTTCATCATAAAAATTCTGACTCCGGTATGAACAGGCTGACTTCCATGTATTATCATCCTCTTGCACAACTAACTTTTCCTGATCCCACCAATGCAACCACTTTAACTTTAAATTCACCATTTATTGCTCAAATCTACACCTGCTATTGTTATTGCCATTATCCTCCTTTGGAGATCCTGCTGTAGACTAAAAGTTCTCACCCATCTGGAGCCTCAGCCAATAGGTTACACTGCGTTACAACTTGTCCCCCATTGTCCAAGCATAGTTTGTTACATGTTGTCCTCCATTATCCAGCCAGGGTCTGTGACAACCTGTCTTCCATTATCCAGCCAGGGTTTGTGACAACCTGTCTTCCATTATCCAGCCATGATCTGTTACAACTTGTCTTCCATTATCCAGCCATAGTCTGTTACAACTTGTCCTCCATTATCCAGGCATGGTCTGTTACAACTTGTCCTCCATTGTCCAAGCATGTTCTGTTACAACTTGTATTTCTTGCTCAAATCTTCACCTGCTATTGCTATGGCAGTATCATTTGCAAAATAATTAAAACGAAAGTTGTCTCCCCTTAGGGAGCTCAGCTAGGTTACTTAAGCCCCTGCTCTCTCCTGATACTCCCTCTTTCTCAATTGCATCTACTCGCGAGTGGTTGTATCAAGGAGTTCCTATAGTGTGCTAGTTTGGTTTGACCTACGGTTGTATTTTTCTAAGCTAGTATTTCTTGCTGTATTACTTAGACATTATATCTGAGATATCTGTCCCCGTAAATTCTAATTCTTGCCTTTCGTGTCGGCAGTTTTGGTCTAGTTTGGATGCTCACACTGTCTGTTTCTCATACAAAGGTCACCTTTGTTACCGTCAGTCCACGTGTATGGAGTGTCTAAGTTGGGATGATACCGCCTGGAGGAATTATGCCCAGGCTAGACGAGCGTATTTATTATGGGCTACGGAAGACCCTGCTTTATCTGCGGACGAAAGACGCCAAAATGAAATTGCTCTTGTCGGAGATTTCAAATTTAACGAAGATCTTTCTGGTTCTCGTTTGGATTTATCGCATAGACTTAGTCCTGCCATGTCAATATCGTCGTCTATTAGAATCCCTCCCAGTGGGACTGTTATACGAGAAGTTAGGGATAAATTTCCAGACAGTTTAGATCCAGTTGGAAAGACTTATCTGGCGTGTTTGTGCACAAACCCGTTTCTTTGTTTGAGACAACAAAGGATTCTGTCCCCAAGCCGGGCCTTCTCGACCGCTCTTTTGTTATCGACGAACAAAAGATTTCAGTTCCACGGGTCGGCCTGCAGTCCAGATCTTTGGGAAAAGAAATGCTTCAACGTATTAAGTCTTCGCAGGATTACAAGTCTTCTGCAGGGAAGTATTCTTGCTGATTTAAACGATAACATATCCTTTCATTTTCGTTGTTGTTGTTGTTGTTGTGGTCGTGTTTCGGGACCTTTCAGTTTTTGGTAGTTTACATCTATGCATACAGTTCATTGTGCCTACCAAAATTTACTCTCTTGTTAAATCTGTTATCTGTTTATTTGATATCATGTGATCAAGAGAGAGAACTTGCAGAGGGTTTTCTCTGCCATTTACTTACGCTGTTGTTGTTGTGTTTGTCTTCGTCGCCACAAGTCAAAGCTATACACTACGTCTTTGTTACATTTTAATGTGCCTACCAAATTACTCTCTTTGTGTAATCAAGGGTTATCACTTTATTCATGATATGTTTTGATCAAGAAAAGAGATTACGAGATTGTTTATTAAGAAATTGTGCTATACTTTGGAGCACATTTTCTGCTAGTAAATATTGCATTGTTAAATAGTTGTAATATTTATTTTTCACAACCAATATTTTCCCGTCGGAATACTGAATTAGACTTACAATTCAAATTGTGTTGAGCTTTAATTTTATTTCCTCTTACTGAGAAATTATTATTAGCTTGAGTGAGAGTTTTATTTCTCCGGGAAGACATTAGAAATGTTTCTCGTTCGACGTCATGTAGGGTGTTTATTGATCTTTCCCTGATCTGATGGCTGGGCAGAGATCAAGTCTGGAGTTACCCAATCATCCGCCTCTGCTTGGGACAACATAAGACTGTCTCCAGCGGGCGGTCTACTTCTACTTCGTAAGCTACTTTCGTCCGAGAACGATTACCGGTTACAGCCTAGTAAGAGGAACGACAGACAGCTCCTAAGCAACGTTCTTTGCCGTTCTTCTTCTACGACTGCTTCGTCCAAAACATCTTTTGGGCTACAGCATTTTGTTTGATCTTCATTATACCCCCTCCCCCCGGGGGCATATAGTGATCGCTTTGTCCGTGCGTCCGTCTGTCCGTCCGATTTCTTGTCCGCGCAATATCTCGGTTAATATTGGATGGACAGAATTGAAACTTGCATGGAATGTGGCCAGTGCCTTGTAGTTGTGTGCCGTAGAGTTTTTTCCGAGTTCCGTTATAATTTTCAAGAGTTATGGCCCTTTTTCTGAAATCTCTGTGAATGGGACTTGTCTGGGCTGGATCTTGGTTAATATTGTATAGACAAGTATGAAATTTGCATGGCCTGTTACAACTTGTCCTCTATCGTCCGACTATGGTCTGTGATAACCTGTCCTCCATTATCCAGCCATAGTCTGTTACAACTTGTCCTCCATTATCCAGCCATGGTCTGTTACAACTTGTCCTCCATTATCGAGCCATAATCTGTTACAACTTGTCTTCCATTATCCAGCCAAGGTCTGTTGCGACTTGTCCTCTATTATCCAGCCATAGTCTGTTACAACTTGTCCTCCATTATCCAGCCAAGGTCGGTTGCGACTTGTCCTCCGTTGTCCAGGCATGGTCTGTTGCAACTTGTCCTCCATCATCCAGGCATGGTCTGTTACAACTTGTCCTCCATTATCCAGCCATGGTATGTTGCGACTTGTCTTCCATTGTCCAGGCATGGTCTGTTGCGACTTGTCCTCCATTATCCAGCCATGATCTGTTACAACTTGTCCTCCATTATCCAGCCATAGTCTGTTAAAACTTGTCCTCCATTTTCCAGCCATGGTATGTTACAACTTGTCCTCCATTATCCAGCCATAGTCTGTTACAACTTGTCCTCCATTATCCAGCCAAGGTCTGTTGCGACTTGTCCTCCATTGTCCAGGTATGGTCTGTTGCAACTTGTCCTCCATCATCCAGCCATGGTCTATGACAACCTGTCCTCCATTGTCCAGGCATGGTCTGTGACAACTTTTCCTCCGTTGTCCGACTATGGTCATTCATTGTCCAGCCGTGGTTTGGTACAACTTGTCATCAACTGTCCAGCCGTGGTCTGGTGTAACTTGTCCTTCATTGTCCAGGCAAGGTCTGTTACAACTTGTACTCCATTCTTCTGCCATGGTCTCTTACAACTTGTTCTCCACTGTCCAGCTGTGATCTGTGTGCCAACTTGTTCTCCAGTATCTGGTTGTGCTCTGTGCCAACTTGTCCTCCATTGTCCAGCTGTGGTCTGCGACAACTTGTCCTCCATTGTCTGGCATTGATTGTGACAACTTGTCCTCCATTGTCTGGCTGTGGTCTGCGACAACTTGTCCTCCATTATTTGGCATTGATTGTGACAACATGTCTTCCATTGTCTGGCTGTGATCTGTGACAACTTATCCTTCACTGTTCAGCCATGATCCGTTACAGTTTGTTCTCCATTGTCCATCCGTGGTCTGGTGCAACTTGTCCTCCATTGTCCGGCTGTTGTCTGTGAAACTTTGTCCTCCACTGTCTGGCTGTGGTCTGTGTCAACTTGTCCCCCATTATCACAGCTTGTTCTCCATTGTCCAGACGCGGTCTGTCACAATTGTCCAGCCGTGGCATGTTATAACTTGTCATTCATTGTCCAGGCGTAGTCTGCTACAACTTGTCCTCCACTGTCCAGCCGTGGTCTGGTACAACTTATCATCCATTGTCCAGTCGTGGTCTGATGCAACTCGTCCTCCATTGTCCGGCTGTGGCCTGTGACAACTTGTCCTCCATTGTCCGGCTGTGGTCTGTGACAACTTGTCCTCCATTGTTCGGCTGTGGTCTGTGAAAACTTGTCCTCCATTGTCCGGCTGTGGTCTTTGACGACTTATCCGCCATTGTCCGGGTCTGATTTGTTTCAACTTTTCGAAGTCTTAGTCAAGGGACATATCATAAGACTGTTATTGTAAAATAAAAATATGTGTTAAGGAAAGACGGTGACTTCAAGACCCGAAGGTATCGACAGTTTCCCTTGACTTTGGAGAGCTATAGCAATGTGTTTTTATTAGAGAAATCTTCATCAATTATGCTATCTGGAGGTAAGAAATGTTCCCACAATTTCCGGAGCACAGAAATTACTCTAGATTAGATAAAACCTCTTAGATAAATTCCTCAGTTTGCCTTCTAGGACTATGGACAGATATTCCTAATTGTTGACCTAATTAACAAATCATTTCCAATGACTTTGATGCGGATCCAATAGACTAGTTTCCTTCCAATGTATCAATATAGACTGCCATTCCATTGTGCTGTTCGAATGAATGGAATCTGTCTTCTAGCGAAATGGACTACTTCTTGATCTGAAATATGCATATTTTCCTTCTAACAAGATTAACTGCCTTCTTGGCTAACCGATTTTAAAGGACAAAAAAATGTTTTCCAACAGCCAGAGACAAATGTGTCGCTGAAAGTCAATGGCTGGATCTTCTCTTACGCTGTATAACTGTTGCATGTTGAGGCACTGGTTTTAAATAGCAATGGTTAAAGGTACAGTGTTTCCTGGCCATGTTGCCCATGGTCTGATCCAACATCACCTTGGAAGGCCTCATCCATGAAAACTTACGTGTAGGACCCTTTTCATGGGAATCTAATAATCCTCCTTGTGTCTATGTCTTGGTCTCTTACCACTTGTTCAAGTCGATAGTCAAGAGACCTTTTCATGAGACATTAACACTCAAAACTATGTCGAACAAAATAAACGTGTAAACGAAAGTCAACAGTTTCCAATGATGCTGAAGAGCTAGCACGGGGTTTTTGTTTACAAATTCCCATACATGGCAGTGTGACTAACGTCACAGAACCTACGAGTTTGATATGATTTAAGTGTGTACCTTGACCTAAGACTGGCCATTTCCATGGTCTTCGGAGGCATGGAGACATGTTTTTGCCAATTTCGAGGTTTCTAGGTCACCTAATTAGGTCAGAAATTGGGTCCGAAAGTAGGTCACCTTGACCCAATTAGGTCAAGTCACACTGACATTGACCTAATTAAGCGCATTTCCTTGGTCTTAGGAGGCATTAGGACATGTTTTTGCCAATTTCGAGGTTTATAGGTCACCTAAGTAGGTCAAATTTTCGTCAAAAGTAGGTAAGCTCAGAACTTGCTAGTAACAGTCCCCTGATGGACGTGCATGCCAAAAATCAAGGTTCTCATGTCAACGGTTCTTCATATTTTGCCGTAGAAAGGATTGGGATGGACTGACTGACCCACTCATTACCGGGCAAGGGACAGAAATTTGCCCTTTAGAAATAAGAGCTGATATCCACAATCGCTGATCTAAATGAGAGAACTCAGACTTCCGGGACATATTAGTTGTCCTGTTGTGCGAGAGGATTTATCTTTTGACAAGATCGACTGTTTCTCAATTCAGATTATGTACTTGATACAAGGTCTTGCAAGATAATCTGGTTTGCCTTCTTGCCCAATAAAATGCTTCTTCCCTCTCTGATGATTGGATGAACTAAAGTTGCCTCCTAGTTATCAGATTTTATGGACATAGTTTTCGTTCTGAGCTGTATGGGCTGATGTTCCAAATTGCTGATCTGATGGCCGGGAGTTGCTTGTTGGTTTCGTGAAGGTATCGTTTACGTTTGTGTGAAGTTTCGATCCATTATGCTATGGATCCACTGTGCTGCGAACGTTGAAAGTTTGTTTTAGTTTTGCTGATATTTTTGTTTGAGTTGGCACCATTGTGCGCTAACGCCATCGTGTTTCCCGTGCTGTGCTCATTAGTAGGCTAGCCATCGTACCTGTGACATTCAGTCACATCTTGAACGTAAACTGTGTCTGCTGTTTTATTTCTGTACCGGTAACTTAACTGTGTTAACCTGTCATCTACCATGGCGATTGACCTGGTCCGTGTATAATGTGCTGTGCTTGTGGTAGTCGTGGGGTTAGTTAGGTCGCCCGGCTGTTTTCTTGGCGGTTTTATAAAGTCGTTTGTAGGCTAATACAGGTTTTTAGTAGGGTGGCACCTTGGAATTGGGTCAAAACCAGTAACCTTGAGAGTGGTTTATCGAGTTGGTGTCGAGTGATATCACGAGCAGTGTGATGGAGATGTTTTGAACTTTGATATTTTATGTGCATTTATCCCAGTATTCCCATTGTCAAGATGAAGATTCGCTGCACTGGTTGCCAGGCTTCTTTAACACCATCTTCACCACGTCAAGGTTTCTATTTGTGAGCCAAAGGCGCTATATCTAGGATAGAGATACCCCTGGTTTTAGCGAGGATGCTTTTAACACGTGTACTGTGGCGGACGTTTTTAATGGATATACGGCAAAGTAGTCCATTGTCAATTGCCCAACGCGTATTTCAGTTTCGAGTCCGACAACATTAAGGTTATGAAGTAATAGATTTTCTTCCGAATGAATGTTTCATCGAGGATAGTCCCCGTTAGAATTGTCTTTATTTGTTTTAAATCGCTCCGTCTTCGAATATTCGGAGATTCGGTTTTGTTTGAATTTTTTTTATACCGTGGTTTCGTTAACGTGCCTAACTGTATGTGAAATTCTGTGCGCTGAATATTTTTCTTCAGTTTTGCTGACATTTTGAGTTCATTGTCATGATTGACCACAGACTTAATTTGTTCGCTGAGCATGAAATCGGGGTGGAAGAGGCAGAGGGAGGCGTTGAGACAGACGTCGAATTTCGTTCTACTCTGAAACTGTTACGGAAGTAGTAGAGAAAAGACCGCTGGGACCATATTGACCTACTTTTGAGGAGGTCAGGTGACGATCACATGATCGTAGAGGTCAAGGTCACTATAGTTCCGTCACACCGGAAGTGACCCCTGGGGATGTAGTCTTCCGCGGTGATGCGGTTGCTTCCGGTTCCGGGAACAAGCCTCCGCGAAGAGAAAGTAGTCCCGAGACTTCAAATACGTGGATTTTCGTGAGAATTATCTGGCAATGTTCGCCAATCTTCGGGAATATAATGTTCGGTCATCTCTGGGAATGTCCGGGAATATAATGTCCGGTAATCTCCGGCCCTCTCCGGGAGAATATATAGCCTGTATCTGCCCTTCCGAAGGATCAATGGAATGCACAGAGTCCCCGACAATATTGCCATCTATTTGCCCATGATAAGTGACAAGTGCGGAACCATCAGTTTCTCCATAACTGAGAAGGGAAATGGTCCTAGCGAGAATTGAACCCGGGTTGCTTTATCTAGAGGCAGACACGTTATCCACTACACCACGAGTCATATGCTACAAACCAAGGTTGAAAATAGCATATATATATCTACCAGAGGGCCGATCACTATAGGGCCCATTCTGGCGCACTGGACGATGTTGAGCGTAATGGGAAACCCACACATGCTCATTGCGGTATGGGTTCTGGGATCTTGTTTTCACGTCTCGCCGCGTAGAACACGATGGGCGGGGTCTGAAGGCTAAGCGGTGAAATTTTTGTGTGAAAAAGTCACTATGCGCAGTGGGTAAGTAGCTCTGGGGTGGACGTTTTGGAGTCGAGAGGGGCCCATCGTGGTCCGATTGAGCCGAGGGAGATATCATTGTGAAGCATATGTGAGGAAGCATCAAGGGAGGGGTGTGACGTGGAACTGACATCATTCTGCACATGCGCAGTAGACAAAGGGTATGGAAATAGACGTTTTGTGGCCGAGCGGGCCCCTAATGGCCGATTGGGTTGAGGGAGGTGTCAATGTGTAGCATACGTGAAGGTGCATCCGACGGGATTAGTATGACGTGCAACTGGCGTCATTCTGCGCATGCGTAGTAGACAAAGAGTATGGGAATAGACATTTTGGGACCGAGGTGGGCCCCTAGTGGCCCGATTGGTTCGAGTGAGGTGTCAAAGTAAAGCGCTCCTCCAGGGCGATCAATTCACGTAAAATTAGGATTTGTCCCGAAAATATAAAAAGCGGAACACGGATTTTACCCCTAAAGTAGGGGAAAACCCTATCAACCATGTCCAAAAGGGCTAATATCGGTCTCCAGCGGATCGGGGCTTGCCGAGAGAGGCAGGGTGGGATAATGGGTTTATGTAAAATTGGGATTTGTCCCGAAAATATAAAAAGCGGAACACGGACTTTACACCTTATACGGAGAATGCATGTATGGGATTTTTTATTTATTTTTTTTTTCTTGTGGATTTTTCTATGGGTTGTGGAATCTTGTTTTCTTCATCTGGAGCTATAGAACACGATGAGAGGGGTCTCGAGTCTTAATCGGTGAAATTTATTGAAAAGTTGAGGTTGGTCTGGATAGGTCCATACTGGTCCAGTGGATAGGTCTATACTGGGCAATTCACTCCTGGTCATTTGTGGTATGGGTTGTGGGATCTTGTTTTTCACGTCTCGAGCTGTAGAACACGACGGGTGGGGTCCCGAAGCGATTGGTTGAAATTTGTTGAAAAAGTCACTGTGCGCATGCGTAGTGGGTAAATAGGGCTGGGTGGACGTTTTGAGGTTGAGATGGACCCATAGTTGTCCGATTAGTCCGTGGGTGTAGACCTCGCGGTGTAGACCACGACTTGAGGGATGACCAGGTCATCTGGGACGTCGTTGGTGACGTCATCAGTAGGAGTAGTAGCCAAAGTGGACATTTTGGGAATGTGAAGGAAGGTGTTTGGGGTAGAAATGGACCATCCGTGGTCCGAATGTGTCGCGTGAGGTGTCATCTTGTAGCAACACACACCGACGCCAAGCTTAACGCTTCAACGCCCTGGTGAACTAGACCTGAAGCGATGATTTTTTAGATATTCCATGGAAATGACACTAATTCATTGAAATGCGGTGACACCGGTCAACGTCTGTCGTTACGCCTTAGCGCACTTGCATAACGCCTTGAAGAACGTAGAGAGAACAACAACAGCAACAAGGATGACAGGTCAATCCTTTTATTATCCCCTGCCTTACATCATACCCATGCTAGGGGAGCCACGTTGGGTATGTTGTGTTGCTCTTGTCCAATCAGAAGCCCCCATTTGGGACTGCATCTGTCATATTCGTTCTTGCTCGTTAGATGTATTCGCAGCTGCTCTTATCCAATGAAACCCGTCCTCTGAGCAAGTTCAATGTTCGGTCATGTTCGCTCTGATCCGTATGTTCTAATCCTCACCGGGCAGGGTATTGTTCGAGCAGCATGTCCTGAAACAGTTGTTTGCGCATTCTGAATGCATTTTCCACTTCCTCGGTGGGTGGTAGCTCCATATCCTCTTCCAAGCGGTATCAGTGTGAAGCATTCGTGGGAATATATTTGCTCTTCGGGGAATTTTCTGGGAAAGCCCCTGTTGTATTTATAGATCCTTTCGGAGTAGTGGAGAAAAAGGAGTTTCGGAGGTGCAATGTTGTGCGTTTGGAGGAGATAAGGGCCTTTTTCCATCCGGCTACCTGGTAGAGTTACCTGTGTGTGTGTGTGTGCGTGTGTGCGTGGGTGTGTGTGTGTGTGTGTGGATCTCTATATGTACAGACACCACCACCACCACCGGGCGTTGACGCCCCTCAACGCTCGGTGGTGGTGGTAGCTTCCGTGGGACGGAGCTCTTGGAGCTCGGAGCTCTTGGAGCTCGGAGCTCTTGGAGCTCGGAGCTCTTGGAATCTGAGCTTGGAGCTCCGATCCAAGAGCTCCGCCCCACGGGAGCTACCACAACCACCGAGCGTTGAGGGCATCAACGCCCGGTGGTGGTGGTGGTGGTGGTGTCTGTACATATAGAGATTCACACACGCATACATACACACACACACGCACACACCACACACACACAGGCTCACACACACACACACAACACACACACACACACACAGGTAACTCTACCAGGTAGCCGGATGGAAAGGCCCTTATCTCCTCCAAACGCACTCTATTGCACCTCCGAAACTCCTTTTTCTCCACTACTCCGAAACTCCCCGAAGAGCAAATATATTCCCACGAATACCGCTTGGAAGAGGATATGGGGTTACCACCCACAGCGGAAGTTTCAGGACACTGTTCGAACAATATCCTGGCCTGCCCGGTGTGTATTAGAACATACGAATCAGTGCAAACATGATCGAACATTGAACTTTCTCAAATGACGGCTTTTGATTGGATAAGAGCAGCCGAGAATACATCTAACGGGCAAGAGCGAATATGACAGATGCAGCCCCAAATGGGGGTTTCTGATTGTACAAGAGCAACACAACCTACCCAACGCGGCTCCTCTAACGTGGGTATGATGTACGGGAGGGGATAATAAAATGATTGACCTGTCATGCTTCTTGTTGTTCTCTCTCCGGCCTATATCATGGCGTCAAGGTGTTATGCTAGGGCGATAAGGCGTAACGACAGGCGTTGACGGGTGTCACTGCATTTCGATGAATTAGTGTCATTTCCATTGGATATCTAAAAAAATCATCGCTTCAGGTCTAATTCACCAGAGCGTTCAAGCGTTAAGCTTGGCGTTGGTGGGTGTAGCTACAAGATGACACCTCACACGATGCATTCGGACCACGGATGGTCCATTTCTACCCCAAACACCTTCCTTCACACCCCTAAAATGTCCACTTTGGCTACTACTCCTACTGATGACGTCACCAATGACGTCCCAGATGACCTGGACATCACTCGAGTTGTGGTCTACACCGCGAGGGCTTCACTTTGACACCTCACCTGACTCATTCGGACCAAGAATCGCCCCTCAATCACCCACACACACCTCCACGCACCTCCACAATGACCACTTTAATTACTACATCCCAAATGCCCATGCGCAGATTACGATATTAGCCCCTACAATCCAAGAGCTCGGCCCCACGGGAGATACCACCACCACCGGGCGTCAACGGCCGGTGGTGGTGGTGTCACCGACCGGTGGTGGTGGGGTCGGTACATTTAGGGATGAACTCGTGTCCCTCATCAGTCCATATGTATTTAGGCACCAATCCAACCCGACGCTACCCCAAGAGAACTTCAAAATAAGGCCTCCCACGGACCAGCCGGACCACTATGGGTCCATCTCAACCTCAAAACGTCCACCCAGCGCTATTTACCCACTACGAATGCGCACAGTGAATTTTTCAAAAATGTTCAACCCATCGCTTCGGGAACCCGCCCATCGTGCTCTACAGCTCGAGACGAGAAAAACAAGATCCCACAACCCATACCACAAATGACCAGGAGTGAATTTCCCAGTATGAACCTATCCACTGTACCAGTATGGACCTATCCAGACCAACCTGAATTTGTCAAAAAAATTCATCGTTTAGACTCGAGACCCCACCCATCGTGTTCTATAGCTCGAGACGAAGAAATCAAGATCCCACAATCCATGGTAAAATCCACAAGAAAAAAAAATAAATAAAAAATCCCATACATGCATTCCCCGTATTCCTTATGGGTAGGTGTAAAGTCTGTGTTCCGCTTCTTATATTTTCGGGACAAATCCCAATTTTACATACACCCATTACCCCACCCTGCCTCTCTCGGCAGGCCCCGATCCGCTGGAGACCGATATTAGCCCTTTTGGGCATGGTTGATAGGGGTTTTCCCCTATTTTAGGGTTAAAGTCCGTGTTCCGCTTTTTATATTTTCGGGACAAATCCTAATTTTACATGCACCCACCGATGACTTGATCGCCCTGGAGGAGCGCTTCACTTTGACGCCTCGCTCGACCCAATCGGGCCACTTGGGGCCCACCTCGGTCCCAAAACGTCTATTCCCATACACTTTGTCTACTGCGCATGCGCAGAATGACGTGAGTTCCACGTCATACCCATCCTGTCAGATGGACCTTCACGCATGCTACACATTGATACCTCCCCCGACCCAATCGACCCATTAGGGGCCCCTCTCGGCCCCAAAACGTCTATTTCCATACCCTTTGTCTACTGCGCATGCGCAGAATAACGTCAGTTCCACGTCACACCCCTCCCGTCTGATGCTTCCTCACATGTGCTTCACGATGACACCTCACTCGACTCAATCGGACCACTAGGGGCCCCTCGACCCCAAAACGTCCACCCTAGTGCTACTTGCCCACTGCGCATGCGCACAGTGACTTCTTCAAAAAAAATTGGGGTGAGACGTGAAAAACAAGATCCCACAGCCCATACCGCAATGAGCATGTGTGGGTTTCCCATTACGTTCAACAGTGTCCAGTGCGCCAGTATGGGCCGTATATTGATCGGCCCTCTGGTAGATATATATATGCTATTTTCAACCTTGGTTTGTAGCATATGACTCGTGGTGCAATGGATAGCGTGTCTGCCTCTAGATAAAGCGACCCGGGTTCAGTTCTCGCTAGGACCCTTTCCCTTCTCCCGCTGTATGGAGAAACTGAGGGTTCCCCACTTGCCATTTATAATGGGCAAATAGATGGCAATATTGTCGAGGACCCTGTGCATTCCATTGATCCTTCGGAAGGGCAGATAAAGGCTATATATTCTCCCGGAGAGGGCCGGAGATTTGCCGGAGATGACCGGACATTATAGTCGCGGACATTCCCAGAGATGACCGGACATTATATTTCCGAAGATTAGCGAACATTGCCAGATGATTCTCACGAAAACCGACATATTTGAAGTCTCGGGACTACTTTCTCTTCACGGAGGCTTGTTCCCGGAACCGGAAGCGACCGCAGCACCGCCGGAACTGGAAGCGACCGCATACCGCGGAAGACTACATCCCCAGGGTCACTTCCAGTCACGTGACGGTACTATAGTGATCTTGACCTCTACGATCACGTGATCGTCCCGTGACCACGCCGTGACCTCCTCAAAAGTAGGTCAATATGGTCCCAGCGGTCTTTTATATACTACTTACGAACCTACTTGTACTGTGTGATGTTTTAACCATTGACGACTTTACGGTGGAATTGTCCCGTTCGCTGTTCGTCGATTTACAGTGGAGATTCAGTGGATAACTCATTTCGTTGGCAAAGAAGATGTTGTTGATTTTTTGGGCCAGTTTGGTAAAGTGTTGAGGATCGATTGAGTGAGAGCACCGTTATTCGAGTTTAAGGGAGATCTGCGAAAAGCGTTTTTCTAGGCAGATACGGATCGGCTTGACGCTCTGTCGTATCAGACGAAAATCGACAAGTGCAGATTGTTGTTCTCTGTCCTGCAATGGTATGTTTCTGATGCCATTTTGTGGGCATCCGCGTCGTCTTTGCAACCCCGTATTCTGTCAGACCCTGTGTCATGACCCTGTTGTGGCGTGTGACCATCGTGTGGAGAAGATGGAGACTGATTGTGATGATATTGCGCAGAGAGGTGAGTTGACTGCAACTGTGGAAATCTTATGATTCTGTTACGAAGATATCGTATGGAAGTAACGGGGGTTAGGAGTCTGAAAGTATGGGAGGTGAGAAGGTGAAGGCTGTTAAGTTCGTAAAAATAAGGCAGGTAAGAAAACGCAGAAAGGGGAGAAGGTGCAGACTGTTCAGGTGCGTGAGAAGTTGCAGACTGCGTGAGGTGTCATCTTGTAGCAACACACACCGACGCCAAGCTTAACGCTTCAACGCCCTGGTGAACTAGACCTGAAGCGATGATTTTTTAGATATTCCATGGAAATGACACTAATTCATTGAAATGCGGTGACACCGGTCAACGTCTGTCGTTACGCCTTAGCGCACTTGCATAACGCCTTGAAGAACGTAGAGAGAACAACAACAGCAACAAGGATGACAGGTCAATCCTTTTATTATCCCCTGCCTTACATCATACCCATGCTAGGGGAGCCACGTTGGGTATGTTGTGTTGCTCTTGTCCAATCAGAAGCCCCCATTTGGGACTGCATCTGTCATATTCGTTCTTGCCCGTTAGATGTATTCGCAGCTGCTCTTATCCAATGAAACCCGTCCTCTGAGCAAGTTCAATGTTCGGTCATGTTCGCTCTGATCCGTATGTTCTAATCCTCACCGGGCAGGGTATTGTTCGAGCAGCATGTCCTGAAACAGTTGTTTGCGCATTCTGAATGCATTTTCCACTTCCTCGGTGGGTGGTAGCTCCATATCCTCTTCCAAGCGGTATCAGTGTGAAGCATTCGTGGGAATATATTTGCTCTTCGGGGAATTTTCTGGGAAAGCCCCTGTTGTATTTATAGATCCTTTCGGAGTAGTGGAGAAAAAGGAGTTTCGGAGGTGCAATGTTGTGCGTTTGGAGGAGATAAGGGCCTTTTTCCATCCGGCTACCTGGTAGAGTTACCTGTGTGTGTGTGTGCGTGCGTGCGTGTGTGCGTGGGTGTGTGTGTGTGTGTGTGTGTGTGAATCTCTATATGTACAGACACCACCACCACCACCGGGCGTTGACGCCCCTCAACGCTCGGTGGTGGTGGTAGCTTCCGTGGGACGGAGCTCTTGGATCGGAGCTCTTGGAGCTCGGAGCTCTTGGAATCTGAGCTTGGAGCTCCGATCCAAGAGCTCCGCCCCACGGGAGCTACCACAACCACCGAGCGTTGAGGGCATCAACGCCCGGTGGTGGTGGTGGTGGTGGTGTCTGTACATATAGAGAATCACACACGCATACATACACACACACACGCACACACCACACACACACAGGCTCACACACACACACACACACAACACACACACACACACACAGGTAACTCTACCAGGTAGCCGGATGGAAAGGCCCTTATCTCCTCCAAACGCACTCTATTGCACCTCCGAAACTCCTTTTTCTCCACTACTCCGAAACTCCCCGAAGAGCAAATATATTCCCACGAATACCGCTTGGAAGAGGATATGGGGTTACCACCCACAGAGGAAGTTTCAGGACACTGTTCGAACAATATCCTGGCCTGCCCGGTGTGGATTAGAACATACGAATCAGTGCAAACATGATCGAACATTGAACTTTCTCAAATGACGGCTTTTGATTGGATAAGAGCAGCCGAGAATACATCTAACGGGCAAGAGCGAATATGACAGATGCAGCCCCAAATGGGGGTTTCTGATTGTACAAGAGCAACACAACCTACCCAACGCGGCTCCCCTAACGTGGGTATGATGTACGGGAGGGGATAATAAAATGATTGACCTGTCATGCTTCTTGTTGTTCTCTCTCCGGCCTATATCATGGCGTCAAGGTGTTATGCTAGGGCGATAAGGCGTAACGACAGGCGTTGACGGGTGTCACTGCATTTCGATGAATTAGTGTCATTTCCATTGGATATCTAAAAAAATCATCGCTTCAGGTCTAATTCACCAGAGCGTTCAAGCGTTAAGCTTGGCGTTGGTGGGTGTAGCTACAAGATGACACCTCACACGATGCATTCGGACCACGGATGGTCCATTTCTACCCCAAACACCTTCCTTCACACCCCTAAAATGTCCACTTTGGCTACTACTCCTACTGATGACGTCACCGATGACGTCCCAGATGACCTGGACATCACTCGAGTTGTGGTCTACACCGCGAGGGCTTCACTTTGACACCTCACCTGACTCATTCGGACCAAGAATCGCCCCTCAATCACCCACACACACCTCCACGCACCTCCACAATGACCACTTTAATTACTACATCCCAAATGCCCATGCGCAGATTACGATATTAGCCCCTACAATCCAAGAGCTCGGCCCCACGGGAGATACCACCACCACCGGGCGTCAACGGCCGGTGGTGGTGGTGTCACCGACCGGTGGTGGTGGGGTCGGTACATTTAGGGATGAACTCGTGTCCCTCATCAGTCCATATGTATTTAGGCACCAATCCAACCCGACGCTACCCCAAGAGAACTTCAAAATAAGGCCTCCCACGGACCAGCCGGACCACTATGGGTCCATCTCAACCTCAAAACGTCCACCCAGCGCTATTTACCCACTACGAATGCGCACAGTGAATTTTTCAAAAATGTTCAACCCATCGCTTCGGGAACCCGCCCATCGTGCTCTACAGCTCGAGACGAGAAAAACAAGATCCCACAACCCATACCGGGAATGACCAGGAGTGAATTTCCCAGTATGAACCTATCCACTGTACCAGTATGGACCTATCCAGACCAACCTGAATTTGTCAAAAAAATTCATCGTTTAGACTCGAGACCCCACCCATCGTGTTCTATAGCTCGAGACGAAGAAATCAAGATCCCACAATCCATGGTAAAATCCACAAGAAAAAAAAATAAATAAAAAATCCCATACATGCATTCCCCGTATTCCTTATGGGTAGGTGTAAAGTCTGTGTTCCGCTTCTTATATTTTCGGGACAAATCCCAATTTTACATACACCCATTATCCCACCCTGCCTCTCTCGGCAGGCCCCGATCCGCTGGAGACCGATATTAGCCCTTTTGGGCATGGTTGATAGGGGTTTTCCCCTATTTTAGGGTTAAAGTCCGTGTTCCGCTTTTTATATTTTCGGGACAAATCCTAATTTTACATGCACCCACCGATGACTTGATCGCCCTGGAGGAGCGCTTCACTTTGACGCCTCACTCGACCCAATCGGGCCACTTGGGGCCCACCTCGGTCCCAAAACGTCTATTCCCATACACTTTGTCTACTGCGCATGCGCAGAATGACGTGAGTTCCACGTCATACCCATCCTGTCAGATGGACCTTCACGCATGCTACACATTGATACCTCCCCCGACCCAATCGACCCATTAGGGGCCCCTCTCGGCCCCAAAACGTCTATTTCCATACCCTTTGTCTACTGCGCATGCGCAGAATAACGTCAGTTCCACGTCACACCCCTCCCGTCTGATGCTTCCTCACATGTGCTTCACGATGACACCTCACTCGACTCAATCGGACCACTAGGGGCCCCTCGACCCCAAAACGTCCACCCTAGTGCTACTTGCCCACTGCGCATGCGCACAGTGACTTCTTCAAAAAAAATTGGGGTGAGACGTGAAAAACAAGATCCCACAGCCCATACCGCAATGAGCATGTGTGGGTTTCCCATTACGTTCAACAGTGTCCAGTGCGCCAGTATGGGCCGTATATTGATCGGCCCTCTGGTAGATATATATATGCTATTTTCAACCTTGGTTTGTAGCATATGACTCGTGGTGCAATGGATAGCGTGTCTGCCTCTAGATAAAGCGACCCGGGTTCAGTTCTCGCTAGGACCCTTTCCCTTCTCCCGCTGTATGGAGAAACTGAGGGTTCCCCACTTGCCATTTATAATGGGCAAATAGATGGCAATATTGTCGAGGACCCTGTGCATTCCATTGATCCTTCGGAAGGGCAGATAAAGGCTATATATTCTCCCGGAGAGGGCCGGAGATTTGCCGGAGATGACCGGACATTCCCAGAGATGACCGGACATTATATTTCCGAAGATTAGCGAACATTGCCAGATGATTCTCACGAAAACCGACATATTTGAAGTCTCGGGACTACTTTCTCTTCACGGAGGCTTGTTCCCGGAACCGGAAGCGACCGCAGCACCGCCGGAACTGGAAGCGACCGCATACCGCGGAAGACTACATCCCCAGGGTCACTTCCAGTCACGTGACGGTACTATAGTGATCTTGACCTCTACGATCACGTGATCGTCCCGTGACCACGCCGTGACCTCCTCAAAAGTAGGTCAATATGGTCCCAGCGGTCTTTTATATACTACTTACGAACCTACTTGTACTGTGTGATGTTTTAACCATTGACGACTTTACGGTGGAATTGTCCCGTTCGCTGTTCGTCGATTTACAGTGGAGATTCAGTGGATAACTCATTTCGTTGGCGAAGAAGATGTTGTTGATTTTTTGGGCCAGTTTGGTAAAGTGTTGAGGATCGATTGAGTGAGAGCACCGTTATTCGAGTTTAAGGGAGATCTGCGAAAAGCGTTTTTCTAGGCAGATACGGATCGGCTTGACGCTCTGTCGTATCAGACGAAAATCGACAAGTGCAGATTGTTGTTCTCTGTCCTGCAATGGTATGTTTCTGATGCCATTTTGTGGGCATCCGCGTCGTCTTTGCAACCCCGTATTCTGTCAGACCCTGTGTCATGACCCTGTTGTGGCGTGTGACCATCGTGTGGAGAAGATGGAGACTGATTGTGATGATATTGCGCAGAGAGGTGAGTTGACTGCAACTGTGGAAATCTTATGATTCTGTTACGAAGATATCGTATGGAAGTAACGGGGGTTAGGAGTCTGAAAGTATGGGAGGTGAGAAGGTGAAGGCTGTTAAGTTCGTAAAAATAAGGCAGGTAAGAAAACGCAGAAAGGGGAGAAGGTGCAGACTGTTCAGGTGCGTGAGAAGTTGCAGACTGCGTGAGGTGTCATCTTGTAGCAACACACACCGACGCCAAGCTTAACGCTTCAACGCCCTGGTGAACTAGACCTGAAGCGATGATTTTTTAGATATTCCATGGAAATGACACTAATTCATTGAAATGCGGTGACACCGGTCAACGTCTGTCGTTACGCCTTAGCGCACTTGCATAACGCCTTGAAGAACGTAGAGAGAACAACAACAGCAACAAGGATGACAGGTCAATCCTTTTATTATCCCCTGCCTTACATCATACCCATGCTAGGGGAGCCACGTTGGGTATGTTGTGTTGCTCTTGTCCAATCAGAAGCCCCCATTTGGGACTGCATCTGTCATATTCGTTCTTGCCCGTTAGATGTATTCGCAGCTGCTCTTATCCAATGAAACCCGTCCTCTGAGCAAGTTCAATGTTCGGTCATGTTCGCTCTGATCCGTATGTTCTAATCCTCACCGGGCAGGGTATTGTTCGAGCAGCATGTCCTGAAACAGTTGTTTGCGCATTCTGAATGCATTTTCCACTTCCTCGGTGGGTGGTAGTTCCATATCCTCTTCCAAGCGGTATCAGTGTGAAGCATTCGTGGGAATATATTTGCTCTTCGGGGAATTTTCTGGGAAAGCCCCTGTTGTATTTATAGATCCTTTCGGAGTAGTGGAGAAAAAGGAGTTTCGGAGGTGCAATGTTGTGCGTTTGGAGGAGATAAGGGCCTTTTTCCATCCGGCTACCTGGTAGAGTTACCTGTGTGTGTGTGTGTGCGTGCGTGCGTGTGTGCGTGTGTGTGTGTGTGTGAATCTCTATATGTACAGACACCACCACCACCACCGGGCGTTGACGCCCCTCAACCCTCGGTGGTGGTGGTAGCTTCCGTGGGACGGAGCTCTTGGATCGGAGCTCTTGGAGCTCGGACCTCTTGGAATCTGAGCTTGGAGCTCCGATCCAAGAGCTCCGCCCCACGGGAGCTACCACAACCACCGAGCGTTGAGGGCATCAACGCCCGGTGGTGGTGGTGGTGGTGGTGTCTGTACATATAGAGAATCACACACGCATACATACACACACACACGCACACACCACACACACACAGGCTCACGCACACACACACAACACACACACAACACACACACACACACACAGGTAACTCTACCAGGTAGCCGGATGGAAAGGCCCTTATCTCCTCCAAACGCACTCTATTGCACCTCCGAAGCTCCTTTTTCTCCACTACTCCGAAACTCCCCGAAGAGCAAATATATTCCCACGAATACCGCTTGGAAGAGGATATGGGGTTACCACCCACAGAGGAAGTTTCAGGACACTGTTCGAACAATATCCTGGCCTGCCCGGTGTGGATTAGAACATACGAATCAGTGCAAACATGATCGAACATTGAACTTTCTCAAATGACGGCTTTTGATTGGATAAGAGCAGCCGAGAATACATCTAACGGGCAAGAGCGAATATGACAGATGCAGCCCCAAATGGGGGGTTCTGATTGTACAAGAGCAACACAACCTACCCAACGCGGCTCCCCTAACGTGGGTATGATGTACGGGAGGGGATAATAAAATGATTGACCTGTCATGCTTCTTGTTGTTCTCTCTCCGGCCTATATCATGGCGTCAAGGTGTTATGCTAGGGCGATAAGGCGTAACGACAGGCGTTGACGGGTGTCACTGCATTTCGATGAATTAGTGTCATTTCCATTGGATATCTAAAAAAATCATCGCTTCAGGTCTAATTCACCAGAGCGTTCAAGCGTTAAGCTTGGCGTTGGTGGGTGTAGCTACAAGATGACACCTCACACGATGCATTCGGACCACGGATGGTCCATTTCTACCCCAAACACCTTCCTTCACACCCCTAAAATGTCCACTTTGGCTACTACTCCTACTGATGACGTCACCAATGACGTCCCAGATGACCTGGACATCACTCGAGTTGTGGTCTACACCGCGAGGGCTTCACTTTGACACCTCACCTGACTCATTCGGACCAAGAATCGCCCCTCAATCACCCACACACACCTCCACGCACCTCCACAATGACCACTTTAATTACTACATCCCAAATGCCCATGCGCAGATTACGATATTAGCCCCTACAATCCAAGAGCTCGGCCCCACGGGAGATACCACCACCACCGGGCGTCAACGGCCGGTGGTGGTGGTGTCACCGACCGGTGGTGGTGGGGTCGGTACATTTAGGGATGAACTCGTGTCCCTCATCAGTCCATATGTATTTAGGCACCAATCCAACCCGACGCTACCCCAAGAGAACTTCAAAATAAGGCCTCCCACGGACCAGCCGGACCACTATGGGTCCATCTCAACCTCAAAACGTCCACCCAGCGCTATTTACCCACTACGAATGCGCACAGTGAATTTTTCAAAAATGTTCAACCCATCGCTTCGGGAACCCGCCCATCGTGCTCTACAGCTCGAGACGAGAAAAACAAGATCCCACAACCCATACCGGGAATGACCAGGAGTGAATTTCCCAGTATGAACCTATCCACTGTACCAGTATGGACCTATCCAGACCAACCTGAATTTGTCAAAAAAATTCATCGTTTAGACTCGAGACCCCACCCATCGTGTTCTATAGCTCGAGACGAAGAAATCAAGATCCCACAATCCATGGTAAAATCCACAAGAAAAAAAAATAAATAAAAAATCCCATACATGCATTCCCCGTATTCCTTATGGGTAGGTGTAAAGTCTGTGTTCCGCTTCTTATATTTTCGGGACAAATCCCAATTTTACATACACCCATTATCCCACCCTGCCTCTCTCGGCAGGCCCCGATCCGCTGGAGACCGATATTAGCCCTTTTGGGCATGGTTGATAGGGGTTTTCCCCTATTTTAGGGTTAAAGTCCGTGTTCCGCTTTTTATATTTTCGGGACAAATCCTAATTTTACATGCACCCACCGATGACTTGATCGCCCTGGAGGAGCGCTTCACTTTGACGCCTCACTCGACCCAATCGGGCCACTTGGGGCCCACCTCGGTCCCAAAACGTCTATTCCCATACACTTTGTCTACTGCGCATGCGCAGAATGACGTGAGTTCCACGTCATACCCATCCTGTCAGATGGACCTTCACGCATGCTACACATTGATACCTCCCCCGACCCAATCGACCCATTAGGGGCCCCTCTCGGCCCCAAAACGTCTATTTCCATACCCTTTGTCTACTGCGCATGCGCAGAATAACGTCAGTTCCACGTCACACCCCTCCCGTCTGATGCTTCCTCACATGTGCTTCACGATGACACCTCACTCGACTCAATCGGACCACTAGGGGTCCCTCGACCCCAAAACGTCCACCCTAGTGCTACTTGCCCACTGCGCATGCGCACAGTGACTTCTTCAAAAAAAATTGGGGTGAGACGTGAAAAACAAGATCCCACAGCCCATACCGCAATGAGCATGTGTGGGTTTCCCATTACGTTCAACAGTGTCCAGTGCGCCAGTATGGGCCGTATATTGATCGGCCCTCTGGTAGATATATATATGCTATTTTCAACCTTGGTTTGTAGCATATGACTCGTGGTGCAATGGATAGCGTGTCTGCCTCTAGATAAAGCGACCCGGGTTCAGTTCTCGCTAGGACCCTTTCCCTTCTCCCGCTGTATGGAGAAACTGAGGGTTCCCCACTTGCCATTTATAATGGGCAAATAGATGGCAATATTGTCGAGGACCCTGTGCATTCCATTGATCCTTCGGAAGGGCAGATAAAGGCTATATATTCTCCCGGAGAGGGCCGGAGATTTGCCGGAGATGACCGGACATTCCCAGAGATGACCGGACATTATATTTCCGAAGATTAGCGAACATTGCCAGATGATTCTCACGAAAACCGACATATTTGAAGTCTCGGGACTACTTTCTCTTCACGGAGGCTTGTTCCCGGAACCGGAAGCGACCGCAGCACCGCCGGAACTGGAAGCGACCGCATACCGCGGAAGACTACATCCCCAGGGTCACTTCCAGTCACGTGACGGTACTATAGTGATCTTGACCTCTACGATCACGTGATCGTCCCGTGACCACGCCGTGACCTCCTCAAAAGTAGGTCAATATGGTCCGAGCGGTCTTTTATATACTACTTACGAACCTACTTGTACTGTGTGATGTTTTAACCATTGACGACTTTACGGTGGAATTGTCCCGTTCGCTGTTCGTCGATTTACAGTGGAGATTCAGTGGATAACTCATTTCGTTGGCGAAGAAGATGTTGTTGATTTTTTGGGCCAGTTTGGTAAAGTGTTGAGGATCGATTGAGTGAGAGCACCGTTATTCGAGTTTAAGGGAGATCTGCGAAAAGCGTTTTTCTAGGCAGATACGGATCGGCTTGACGCTCTGTCGTATCAGACGAAAATCGACAAGTGCAGATTGTTGTTCTCTGTCCTGCAATGGTATGTTTCTGATGCCATTTTGTGGGCATCCGCGTCGTCTTTGCAACCCCGTATTCTGTCAGACCCTGTGTCATGACCCTGTTGTGGCGTGTGACCATCGTGTGGAGAAGATGGAGACTGATTGTGATGATATTGCGCAGAGAGGTGAGTTGACTGCAACTGTGGAAATCTTATGATTCTGTTACGAAGATATCGTATGGAAGTAACGGGGGTTAGGAGTCTGAAAGTATGGGAGGTGAGAAGGTGAAGGCTGTTAAGTTCGTAAAAATAAGGCAGGTAAGAAAACGCAGAAAGGGGAGAAGGTGCAGACTGTTCAGGTGCGTGAGAAGTTGCAGACTGCGTGAGGTGTCATCTTGTAGCAACACACACCGACGCCAAGCTTAACGCTTCAACGCCCTGGTGAACTAGACCTGAAGCGATGATTTTTTAGATATTCCATGGAAATGACACTAATTCATTGAAATGCGGTGACACCGGTCAACGTCTGTCGTTACGCCTTAGCGCACTTGCATAACGCCTTGAAGAACGTAGAGAGAACAACAACAGCAACAAGGATGACAGGTCAATCCTTTTATTATCCCCTGCCTTACATCATACCCATGCTAGGGGAGCCACGTTGGGTATGTTGTGTTGCTCTTGTCCAATCAGAAGCCCCCATTTGGGACTGCATCTGTCATATTCGTTCTTGCCCGTTAGATGTATTCGCAGCTGCTCTTATCCAATGAAACCCGTCCTCTGAGCAAGTTCAATGTTCGGTCATGTTCGCTCTGATCCGTATGTTCTAATCCTCACCGGGCAGGGTATTGTTCGAGCAGCATGTCCTGAAACAGTTGTTTGCGCATTCTGAATGCATTTTCCACTTCCTCGGTGGGTGGTAGCTCCATATCCTCTTCCAAGCGGTATCAGTGTGAAGCATTCGTGGGAATATATTTGCTCTTCGGGGAATTTTCTGGGAAAGCCCCTGTTGTATTTATAGATCCTTTCGGAGTAGTGGAGAAAAAGGAGTTTCGGAGGTGCAATGTTGTGCGTTTGGAGGAGATAAGGGCCTTTTCCCATCCGGCTACCTGGTAGAGTTACCTGTGTGTGTGTCTGTGCGTGCGTGCGTGTGTGCGTGGGTGTGTGTGTGTGTGTGTGTGAATCTCTATATGTACAGACACCACCACCACCACCGGGCGTTGACGCCCCTCAACGCTCGGTGGTGGTGGTAGCTTCCGTGGGACGGAGCTCTTGGATCGGAGCTTTTGGAGCTCGGAGCTCTTGGAATCTGAGCTTGGAGCTCCGATCCAAGAGCTCCGCCCCACGGGAGCTACCACAACCACCGAGCGTTGAGGGCATCAACGCCCGGTGGTGGTGGTGGTGGTGATGGTGTCTGTACATATAGAGAATCATACACGCATACATACACACACACACGCACACACCACACACACACAGGCTCACACACACACACACAACACACACACACACACACACACACACACACAGGTAACTCTACCAGGTAGCCGGATGGAAAGGCCCTTATCTCCTCCAAACGCACTCTATTGCACCTCCGAAACTCCTTTTTCTCCACTACTCCGAAACTCCCCGAACAGCAAATATATTCCCACGAATACCGCTTGGAAGAGGATATGGGGTTACCACCCACAGAGGAAGTTTCAGGACACTGTTCGAACAATATCCTGGCCTGCCCGGTGTGGATTAGAACATACGAATCAGTGCAAACATGATCGAACAGTGAACTTTCTCAAATGACGGCTTTTGATTGGATAAGAGCAGCCGAGAATACATCTAACGGGCAAGAGCGAATATGACAAATGCAGCCCCAAATGGGGGTTTCTGATTGTACAAGAGCAACACAACCTACCCAACGCGGCTCCTCTAACGTGGGTATGATGTACGGGAGGGGATAATAAAATGATTGACCTGTCATGCTTCTTGTTGTTCTCTCTCCGGCCTATATCATGGCGTCAAGGTGTTATGCTAGGGCGATAAGGCGTAACGACAGGCGTTGACGGGTGTCACTGCATTTCGATGAATTAGTGTCATTTCCATTGGATATCTAAAAAAATCATCGCTTCAGGTCTAATTCACCAGAGCGTTCAAGCGTTAAGCTTGGCGTTGGTGGGTGTAGCTACAAGATGACACCTCACACGATGCATTCGGACCACGGATGGTCCATTTCTACCCCAAACACCTTCCTTCACACCCCTAAAATGTCCACTTTGGCTACTACTCCTACTGATGACGTCACCAATGACGTCCCAGATGACCTGGGCATCACTCGAGTTGTGGTCTACACCGCGAGGGCTTCACTTTGACACCTCACCTGACTCATTCGGACCAAGAATCGCCCCTCAATCACCCACACACACCTCCGGGTCACTATAGTTCCGCCAAAGGGCCCCTGGGCATGTATTCTTCCGCGGTGATGCGGTCTGGTGGTGATGCGGTCGCGGGTAAAAGCTTCCGCGGAGAATAAGTAGACCCCAGACTTCAAATACGCTGCATGGGTCGAGTGAGGTATCAAAGTGAAGCATTCGTGAAGGGGCATCCAGTCATGGGTGGGTGCATGTAAAATTAGGATTTTTCCCCGAAACTATAAAAAGCGGAATACGGACTTTACCCCTAAAATAGGGGAAAACACCTATCAACTCTAACCAAAAGGGCTAATATCGGTCCCGGGCTTATCGGGACCTGCCTATCAAGTCAATGGGGTGGGTGCATGTCAAATTAGGATTTTTTCCCCGAAACTATAAAAAGCGGAACACGGACTTTACCCCTAAAATAGGGGGAAACCCCTATCAACCCTAGCCAAAAGGGCTAATATCGGTCCCCGGGCTTATCGGGGCCTGCCTATCAAGTCAATGGGGTGGGTGCATGTAAAATTAGGATTTTTTCCCGAAACTCTAAAAAGCGGAATACGGACTTTACCCCTAAAATAGGGGAAAACACCTATCAACTCTAGCCAAAAGAGCTAATATCGGTCCCCGGGCTTATTAGGGCCTGCCTATCCAGTCAATGGGGTGGGTGCATGTAAAATTAGGATTGTTTTCCGAAAATATAAAATTTACCCCTACAATAGGGGTCTGTATTATACAATATAAGGGAAAATGCCTGTATGGGGGGAGGGGTGGTCAAAAAAATTTGTGGGCTTTACTATGGCTTGTGGGGTCTCGTTTTTCTCGTCTCGCCAAGAAAATGACAATGGGAAGGGTCCCGGAGCGAATCGGTGAAATTTTTGGGGAAAGTACCGGGTAGGCCTGTATATAGGCCTATAGGCTGGCTATATGGGGGTATAGGTTCAACCTGGGAAATTCACACACGTTCATTGTGATATGGGTTGCTTAGATTTGTTTTTCACGTCTAGTCATTTAGAACACGATGGGAAGGGTCTCGGAGCGCAACGGTGAAATGTTTGGAAAAGTACCATATAGCCCATATAGTCCCATACTGGCTATATGGGGGGTATAGGTTCAACCTTGGAAATTCACACACGTTCATTGTGATATGGGCTGTTTGGATTTGTTTTTCACGTCTCGTCATTTAGAACACGATGGGAAGGGTCCCGGAGCGAAACGGTGAAATTTTTGGAAAAAGTTGACCGAGGCCTGGGTAGGCTCATATAGCCCCATACAGGCTATCGGGGTATAGGCCCATACTGGGTGGACGTTTTGGGGTCTAGGTGAGCCCCTAATGATCCTATGGTATCGTGTGAGGTCTTATTTTGAAGCTCTCGTGGAGGAGCATCCGACTGGACTAATAGTTCGTCCGTTTTCAATATTCTGCGCATGCGCAGTCTGGCCGTAGTATAGAAAGCAGGCATTTTGGGGGGGTATGTGGGTGTGTGTTTGGGGTAGAGATGGACCGCTATGGGTCCGAATGGGTCGTCGAAGGTGTCAAAGTGAAGCCTGTGTGGGGTAGAGTCAGAATGGCGTGTTTTTAAATGCAAGTCGCGTCAAACTGCGCATGCGCAGTTGGTTGTAGTAAGTAAAGTGGCCATTTTGGAGCAGTGCAAGAAGGTATTTGGTGTCGAGATGGACCATCCTTGGTCCGAATGCGTCCTGGGAGGTTTCATTTTGTAGCTCTCGGGGTGTACATCCCGATTTGAGGGATGTTCACGTCACGTTCACGTTATTGGTGACGTCATCAGTACGAGTAGTAGCCAAAGTGAACATTTTGGAGCAGTGAAGGAAGGTATTTGGGTAGAAATGGACCACTATTGGTCCAAATGCGTTCTGGGAGGTGTCAGCTTGTAGCTTTCGGGGTGTACATCCCGATTTGAGGGATGTTCGCGTCATCTGTGACGTCATCGGTGACGTCATCAGTAGGAGTAGTAGCGAAAGTGTACATTTTGGGGCAGTGAAGGAAGGTATTTGGGGTAGAGAGGCACCATCCTTGGTCCGCCTGCGTCCTGTGGGGTGTGCATTATACCATATCTTTGCTGTATTATACCATATCTGTCTCGCATCATACCAAATATGTGCTGTATTATACCATATCTGTCCACTGTTATACAATATCTGCCCTGTATTATACCAAATCTGTCCTGTATTGTGTCATGTTTGTCCTGTATTATACAATATATGTTCTGTATTATACCAATTCTGTGCTGTATTATACAGTATCTGTCCTGTATTATATCAAATCTGTGCTGTATTATACTATATCTGTCCTGTATTGTATCATATATGTCCTGTATTATACAATATATATTCTGTATTATACAATCGCATAGCGGTTGTCATGAATAACAACAAGTTCAGCAATGTTCATACAGTTTATTATCCCCAATGTTACATCATATCCAGGGGGGAGCCGCCCTGGGTATGTTTAGTATGTTCACAGCAAAACAAATTGAAATATCAAACACCATAGTTTATTATTTAATGCACCGTCACATTAGGTACAAGTGTTTACTGAGCTCAAGTCAACGATCAGCATGTAGACATGTAGAGTATGTACGGCATGTTATGGTATTCATCAGTGCACGAGTGAATGCATTCATCCGATGGGAAGATTCCGTAATTTGGTCACGAAAAACGTAACATTGGTCACCCTCTCCACGAACCATTGGGTGTTGGGGCGTTGTTGTTGGGACCATTCCAAGGGATCCACGGTGTCCAGTTTCTCCAGCATCGTCTCTAGCGAGGCCCGGTTAATGATGGTAAACGGTTGGTCAAATACCCGGATGTTACTGCTCGGGTAGAAGTATCTGACTTGATCTGTCTCCTTATGCTGCAGCACATAACCAAACGCCAGATTTAATTTGAATGACGTAGCTTGGTCATTGAAGATGGCTTCCATGTAGCTGCGTAGACGGTCGAGATCGGTCAGTCGGAAATTGTAGATATCTTGAATAGGGCGATGACGGTGGAAACCATGCCGTATCATGGGCCAATGGCGCCGATAGATGTCACTCACTGGATGGGCGTCCTGTAACAGATCGCTAGGAACATCCACTGCATCTTCCAGAAAATGTTCGAAACCGTAACGCTGGAGGCCGGCTGGATATCGAGGCCCTCCTGGACTGTGGGTATAGGCGGGCTCTTCGTCATCGCATCACCAGTGGCGTACGTTCGTCTCCCCGGGTTCATCTTCACTGGGTCTGACCTCTCGCAGCTCCTCTTTAGTGGAAAGTTGTCGCCCAAACCGTAGAGACGGGGCATGAATCAAACGTTGGTGCTGTCTTAACCGACTGGGTCGTTTGAAGAGTCGACCACAATCGTTACATTGTACCGTCGCACCCTCGTGGAGTGCCCTCTCATGGCGCAGTAAATTATCCTCCCGATTGAATGACCGTGCGCAGATTATACAAGTATACCGTGCATCGTTGTGGGTGGAGGCCTCGTGACGTCGTAAACTTTCTATAAGAGTAAACTGCTTCTGGCAAGTTGTGCAAATGAACATCTTGGTGGTTGACAGAGTGTCGGATGAAACGACCAGGCCGCTATCCTCGTGGAGTGCCCTCTCATGGCGCAGTAAATTATCCTCTCGATTGAATGACCGTGCGCAGGTTATACAAGTATACCGTGCATCGTTGTGGGTGGAGGCCTCGTGACGTCGTAAACTGTCTATACGAGTAAACTGCTTCTGGCAAGTTGTGCAAGTGAACATCTTGGTGGTTGACAGTGTCTGATGAAACGGCCAGGCCGTTTCCCTTTTATAGCAAGCTAGCTGTTGATCTATTTTAGCACACTCAGTTCAACTACCCCAAGTCGAGGACCGAGATGTATTGGTGTACGACTGAGCTGTATTGCGCGCGCGCGCGCGCGTGTGTGTGTGTGTGCGTGTATGTGTGGGCAGTGGGTTTTCCATCCGGGACCTTGTCAACATCCGAGTTTCCCAGTGGATTCTCCCATCCGGGTACTGTGGTTTTACATCCGGGTCTTCATCTTACATCCGGGTTTTCCATGTTTATGGTCACGTGACCGGGACCGGAAGTTGTCACAAGACAGGTGTGCGTGTGTTTGTGCGTGTGCGTGCATGTGCGTGTGTGTGTTTATGCGTTTGTGAGTATGTGTGTCTGTGATCTGGTGTGCGTGCGTGTGTGTGCGTCTGTGTGCATGCGTGTGCGTGTGTGTGCGTGCGTGTGTGTTTGCATGCGTGTGTGTATGTATGTGTATGTGTATGCGTCTGTGTTTTTGTGTGTATGTGTGTCGCCGTATGAAGGCGCACGCTCCTGTGGTGCATCCGCACCCTGGCGTACCCTATGCCCGTCTTGTTACGCCCCTCGTGCCTGTGTGTATGTGTGTGTGTGTGTGTGTGCGTGCATGTACGTGTGCGTGTGTATGCGTGTTGCGTGTGCGTGTGTGTATACATGTCTGTGTGATTGTCTGTGTGTGCGTGCGTGTGTGTGTGTGTGTGTGCTTGCGTGTACACTTGTGTGTGTGTGAGTATGTGTGTGTGCGTGTGTGCGCGTGTGTGTATGTGTTTGTGTGTGTATGCATGTGTGTGTATGTGTATGTGTTTGGGTGTGCGCGCATGTGCGTGTATGTGTGGGTATGCGTCTGTGTGCGTGTGTGTGTGTGTGCTTGCGTGTGTGTAGTGGTGTGTGTGTGTGCGTGTGTGTGTGCGTGCATGTGTGTGTGTGTGTGTATACGTCTGTGTGTACATCCGGGTTTCCCAGTGGATTTTTCCCGTCGTTCCTCCGTCTTCCATCCGGATACTGTGGTTTTATATCCGGGTCCTCATCTTACATCCGGGTTTTTCCATGTTTACTGTCACGTGACCGGAATCGGTGCGCTCTATTGTAGATGTATTGATAATAAGAAGTTTGCGTATCTATTATGACCCATATTGAACGGAAGCGACCTTTGACCCATGCGCACCATTATTATCCGGTATTCTGGAAGAGCATTTGGAGACCTGTTGACCTCAATAATTTGCATATGACCTCTGTGAGGTCACTTCCGCCTCCGTTCACGTGACCGGAACTGACCTTTGGCACCTGCGCGAGCAATTTTTAGCCGGTATTGTTTTGTCAGCGCGCGCAGGGGCCAATGGTCAGTTCCGGTCACGTGAACGGAAGCGGAAGTAACGTCACAGAGGTCATATGCAAATTATTGAGGTCAACAGGTGTCCAAATGCTCTTCCAGAATATCGGATAATAATGGTGCGCATGGGTCAAAGGTCACTTCCATTCAATATGGGTCATCATAGATACTCAAACTTCTTATTATCAATACATCTACAATAGAGCGCACCGATTCCGGTCACGTGACAGTAAACATGGAAAAACCCAGATGTAAGATGAGGACCCGGATATAAAACCACAGTATCCGGATGGAAGACGGAGGAACGACGGGAAAAATCCACTGGGAAACCCGGATGTACACACAGACGTATACACACACACATGCATACACACACACACATACAAAACCACGCAAGCACACATGCATACACATACAAACACACACACACGCACACACAGACGCATACACACACACATGCATACACACACAAACGAAAAAAATTGACCATCCCCATACCCCATACAGGCATTTTCCCTTATATTGTATAATACAGACCCCTATTGTAGGGGTAAAGTCCGTGTTCCGCTTTTTTTCTGGAGAAATTTTTACATGCACCCACCCCATTTACTTGATAGGCAGGTCTCAATAAGCCCGGGGACCGATATTAGCCCTTTTGGCTAGGGTTGATAGGTGTTTTCCACTATTTTAGGAGTAAAGTCCGTGTTCCGCTTTTTTTTCTGGAGAAAGTTTTACATGCACCCACCCATGACTGGATGCCCCTTCACGAATGCTTCACTTTGATATCTCACTCGACCCAATCGGACCATGCAGCGTATTTGAAGTCTAGGGACTACTTTTTCTCCGCGGAAGCTTTTTCCCGCGACCGTATCACCGCCAGACCGCATCACCGCGGAGGAATTCGAGGTGAAAGAGGGGGCACCACCTGTTGGAACTATAGCGGCCTTGACCTCTACACGGCCTCAGAGGTCAAAGGCCGTAAATGGCCGCTTCCTACACTTCCGATCAGCTGAAAGGTTAATGTTAGCGCACCAATGGCGCGCAAACGAAGCGCGCCAACACAAAGGTATAGCGCGCTAATGCCCATGATTATCGGCTGGCCATTGTTCTAACTCTGTTGAATGTAGTCCGTCGACATGACTGAACACAGGCCGCGAGCTATCAGCACGGTCAGACAATGGCTGGAAGCGAGCTGCTTTGTTAGCGAGCGATCGTTGACGCGACAGAGCTCAAGAAAATCAGTTGGGAGTCCACGTGGCATTAATCGGCACGAATTTTTAAAAGGAAATAGATTTAAGATTTATTTTAATCATAAACACTGCTTCCATCCCTCCCTCCATCCACGACATCAAAACCAACATTTCAAATGTGTTAATGTATACTTCCTGTCGAACAGTATAACGGATGTTATATTGTCAGCAAGAAAACAACACTGTAAAGATTAATAATCTCGTTAAGTTTGGCGTAAACAAGTGGAGAATATAAACATAACAGTGCATTCTCTCTCTGACGGGGTAAAGCGATATCCCGCTTTCGTCCAACAAAATGCACGTCTGTGTATCATTTGAAAAGAAATGAAATGGCATTAACTTATTGTTTATGTAGAAATCTCTGTTATTGTTTCTTTTTTGTTATTTAGCTGGAACGATGAATGCGTGGGCCATAAATGTTAATTCTTATTTTCTCATCGGAAGTTTCGTGTGCAACCTTTAACAGTCGGGTGGTAACGAATAAAGAGCATATACAATTGGAGTATTTGTCATTCTCTGTAAGGGGCTAATTGATCTTTTGAGTTTCTGTGTATATTTTGGTTAGGCGGTTGTAACAAGACAAGCCAAAGAGACAACTTGTCTGTCCGAGCACTGCATGTTGCCCCGATTATGACCGCGACTCGCCCGCGTGTCTGAATTTATACGAAGCTGTATTCATTTGTAATGTTACGTTCAACCGTTTTACTGACCGTTCTGAAAGAGGAGGCGGCCTTCGCAATTTGTACACACCAACGTTTTATGAATTCTGATAATATATTTATCTTTGGGGAAACTTTTGGTAATGAAGATTATTCGTAGTCTCAACCGAATGTTCACAAGACGGCCGAGTTTCCTTGGAGCGCAAACAAAAAATAATAGATAATCATTTACAGCATTCTTATTGAAGTCAAATATTCTATATATTTTTTTAATTACTTAGCCAGTAATTTAAACTGTAGAATAGATGGTGCATCCCCACATCAAAACCAACATTTCAAATGTGTTAATGTATACTTCCTGTCGAACAGTATAACGGATGTTATATTGTCAGCAAGAAAACAACTGTAAAGATTAATAATCTCGTTAAGTTTGGCGTAAACAAGTGGAGAATATAAACATAACAGTGCATTCTCTCTCGGACGGGGTAAAGCGATATCCCGCTTTCGTCCAACAAAATGCGCGTCTGTGTCTCATTTGAAAAAAAATGAAATGGCAGAGTGGAAGACGGCCGAGTTTCCTTGGAGCGCAAACAAAAAATAACAGATAATCATTTACAGCATTCTTATTGAAGTCAAATATTCTATATATTTGTTTAATTACTTAGCCAGTAATTTAAACTGTAGCATATATTGTGTTCTTGCCGTACATCGCTAGAGGGGAACTCTTTGAAAACAATTCAGTGTTAAGCATTGAAGGCTGTTAGCGCGCAATCTGCCAACGGGGAGCCTTTGTTTACCGCCGACATGCTCACAATGGTTCAGTGGTTTGACCGGACTATATTCAACCGGCGCGTGGCGGCAGCGGTCACATCATGGGGGGGTGTAATAAGTCTTGGTGATTAGGCCAGCATGTTGGCGCGCTAACGGCGCGTAAACACTGTTCACTAATTGGAAGTTTAAGCTGATCTGAAGTGTATACTTTAACCTGGGTTCCCCCTTAAATTTTACCCGGGGGAACAAATAAGTAGGTCAATGTGCGGTTAAATGCTCTTTCCCTACTACTGAGCTAGCCGTGCGCGAGACAGTTCAGTTTTGATCAGTCAGAGTGAATACCCATGCGTCTGTTACAAAGAGTTCATTAATGGTGCGTAATTTGTCCGTGGTAAGAATATAGTCTAAAAGAAGGATGTGATGTCGTCGGTGTTAACACCTGTCAAAGCACTGCCGAGGCGATGGTGACTGTGGAGGTGACGTGTGGGTACACGTTCGACTCCTCTTTAACCACGTTCAAGGAAGATTATATCTCCTCTACAGAGTATCAACAGTAATATATTCTTGGTATGTCAGATTCACAGAGACGTGGTTTTGTACATTGGTGATGGTAATGTAATGGAAAGAGTTGTTTTTTTTTTAAGGTATTTATAGAGAGTCTGGTAAACAAGAATCCAGACCGAGTTGCCGTCTACAATGCTAAGTTAATGGACATGGTGGTTGCATTCAGAGGGCCCCACAGGCATTGACAGGAAAGTCTCATAAGAGATTTTATTAGGGATTGTTCGGCCACGATTGATTTGTGATGTAATTTTGTTTGTTAGATATTTTTTTCTATCTTTAGATAGAGCTTTATATTGTTCGTCGCTATATAGCTATAATATTTCCCAACGCTGAGAAACAAGTCAACATAAGTTGCGTGCTAAACAGGATTAGATGGTGTCCCTCACAGAGGATCAAGTGGACATAAGTTGCCTGTCAGCAAAGCAGTAGTCTCAGCAAGATATACATCAGATTTATATCTTGAAAATCAAATTGACTCAAGTTGCTGTTTGAAAATTATTGCCTCCTGGTTGTCTGAGGCGCTCATGTCCCAGTCAGGTGACCCAATCTATACAGGTGCTGGCATTTTAAAATGGACTGTTGTGTCTCGCGGGTGATCTACTGTGCAGACGTAAGCTAACAAGGACAGTTCAGAACATCTGGTGTCAACTACCAGCAGCAGGATGAATTGTCTCCGTCAGATGAACAGGAACGGCTGGGGCAATGGATATGCGTTCACTTTACATAGTCCACGAAAAGCAATATTGTCTTCTCAGATGATCTGATATACAGGCGTACATGATCGTGATCAGGTCTGATCTACCAATTGATGATCTGTCAGCGAAATAAGCTGAGCTGGTCTCCAAGGCATATGTGGCTTTTGTATGTGAAAAAATCCCTTGTGTGTGATGGTAATATACTGATTATTTGTTTCCATTTCAAAACATGCCAAAATCCTATTTTTCTTTAAGTCAACGTATATAAGCCTTGAAAACATTGTGACCGTCAATTGCATTCAAACGGCTAGAAGGTTGATCAAAATATGTTCACTGGCTTATTCTGTTATAGTAGTAGGTAGCATTGGTTTCGAGCCTTATTTTCCAGGGAGGTAACTCTTGGTTCCTTTTTTCCGCCAGGGGGCGCTCTCGTAGGTATGACGTCACTTCCGGTCTGGGTGAATGGAGCGTGACCTGGGAACATGATAGGATATGTACTGACCTGTCTTTGGGTTTTTCCACAATGTCGTTCACCTCCGTGTCTTTTCGGTCACCTCCGCTGTGGGGGTTTTCCACAATGTCGTTCATCTTCGTGTCTCTTGGGTGTTCTCCGTGTTTCTTCGGTCAGGTCCGTGTCTCCTCGGTGAGGTCACCGTGTTTCTTCTTCGGTCAGGTCCGATCTTCGGTCACTTCCCACAAAAAGAGACGGAGGTGGCCAAAGACACACGGAGGTGCCCCAAGATGTCACGGAGGTACCCGAAGACACACGGAGGTCACCGAAGATGTCACGGAGATCACCGAAGAGATACGGAAGCACCCGAAGATGTCACGGAGGCGCCCGAAGAGACAAGTGAGGTTTTTCCCACAATGTCGTTCACTTCCGAGTCTCTTCGGTCACTTCCCACGAAAAGACACGGAGGTGGCCGAAGACACACGGAGGTGCCCCAAGATGTCACGGAGGTGCCCGAAGATGTCACGGAGATCAGCGAAGAGACACGGAGGTGCCCGAAGATGTCACGGAGGCGCTCGAAGATGTCACAGAGGCGCCCGAAGAGTCACGGAGGTGCCCGAAGAGTGACGGAGGTCACCGAAGAGACACGGAGGTGACCGAAGACACACGAAGGTCACCGAAAACACACGAATGTCACGAAAAAAGGTATAAAAGTGAAAATTTTTAGGGCATTGCTGCATTCATTGGCCTGCTTCACCAGCCTGCTTCACCAGCCTGCCTGACCAGCCTGAGCCTGCCTCACCAGTGCAACTTCACCAGTCTATCTCACCATAGCAGCTACTGACCTGACCAGCCTGAGCCAACAGTCATGGAGTCATCCCACCGAGCTAAGCTTCTGCAGCACCGTATCCATATCGTTGATGAGATGCAGCATGTGGCCGATATATGTGATCTGCTCATGGTGGAAAACATAATCACTAAACACATGGGGGTAGAGATCATGGCGGAGAAGATCTATATGGCACAAAACAGAGCCCTCATCGACCTCATACCATGCCGTGGCTCCTTAGCATTTCAAGCATTCGTGGAGGCGCTGAAGAAGACGGGAAATGAAGGAATAGCAGGTCTACTTCAAGCCCAGGATTCAGAAGATAATATCTTAGTCATGGACATGGACATCGCCGAAGGGCGTACAGCTACCAAACGTACGCACCAAGAGTCAGGTCTACCTGCCAAACCCGGTCCACCTGCCACACGTCCCCGACTAACACCTTTAGAAATACCTCAGCAAGTGCTTCAGCCAGTGCCCCAGCAAGTGCCTGAGCAAGCGAAGGAAGAGGTGCTACTTCCTATGTCTGTGCAGGAGATCAATGACATTATCCAGCAGGCCTACTAGGCGGCCCAGGCGAACACTTGGGAGCTCTCTCCCTATTTAACTGTGAGTGTCAAAGAAGAGGAAGTGCATTTTTAACTCACCGGCCTGGGACGACAAACCACCAAAGCATATCGCCTTGACGTTGGACACCTGGATAAGAGTACCGGCCATTTATTACGCCGTCGACGCGGTCATTGACCACCAGGGGAGCGACGAAGCGAAATTTTATGTGGGTGACGACATCTTCCTCACCTGTTCTATGTTCAACAACATGCTGCTGGTGCATATTCGTAAATGGAAGTTGAGGGGAGAAAAGCGTATTCCTTTACCTCAGGGCGTCACCCTGCAAATACCTGCGTGGCGGAAGCTGGAGAGTCTCACAGGTGAAATTCATGAAGTCCTGTCTGACCAGGTGACTCAGTATATTTATAAGAAGTACATCGACACATTCCTGGATCATCTCAGACCCCGCATTCGACACTTGCGTATCCAGCAATGTGCAGGCTGTGGGAACAAGAACGGTCTCTTCAACACGCATACGTGTATGGACAATAGTATACCATCAGACGCGCTGATGACTGAGGGACTACAGGCCGTTAACGAGGTGCAAATTGCCGAGGCATTGCCAGCTGCCTGTCCACCCAGAATTCCACGTGAACAGATTGCCACCTTCATATACGTGCACCAGGGGCAGAAAGACAATGACGAGTTCAAACAAGTCTTGTTGCATAAATATTGAACATTTCACACAAGTCTTGTTGCATAAATATTGAACATTCAGACATCACCGTATTCCTACATTCTATGTTCATTCTATGTTCATTCTATGTTCATTTAAGCGCCTTGATAGCGTATAATTGTATTAAAAAAATTCAACACCAAGAGTCTACTGTGGTGAAGACCTTATGTTCATTCTACTGTGTTAATAAAAAATATTAGAAATTCAAATGTGTGTTAGTGTTCACTCTATGCAAAGGGGGTATTAGTGTGGGAGCTGGTGTTTTGTGCTTTTAGTTAGAAAGTTTCCTTCCTTTCGGGTGTAATTAGGTGGCCCTAATAAAGGCCTTTGGAAAGAACATGACACTGTTACGGCCGGAATATTTTTTTGATGCCTGATACCCATCCCCGACACACAGGGCATCGTATCTTCAAATGAAGCTCATCTGTCTCTGCGCACTGGCACGAGCCCGCTATGTATGTTAATCTTAGCACGCATACACCACATAGGCACAGGTGACCACAAGGAAAAAAGGCGTACATCGTCTCATCGTCTTGACACACGGTACAGGTGGATCTCTTCTGCTCCCTAGCCAGTTGTAGGCGTAGTTTAGACTTTTCGTCTTCTAATTCGTCAATTTGTTGGCTCAGACGGCTGATCTCTGGTGATGGTGTTGTCATTCCTGTTGCGGTCGCCCTCGTTGTGGTAGCCGTCGTTGTGGTAGCCGCCTGAGTCGACGCTGTAGTTGCTGGGGGTCTACTACTGTTTAACCACTCCAACTCTCCGTGTACATCTTCATCGTCTGTTTCATCATCATCATCCTCTTCCTGCACAGCGTCCCTTATTGCACAGCCATTGACACAGCCATTGACACACATAGCTGTACACACATTCGGCTCCATACTGTATAGTGCTGTGTTACCGTAACAAGAGTGGTATGACAAAAATTCACACTTTTCCATCGATAAACCTGCTAAAATTTTCAGGGTGACATTATAAGGATGTGAGGAACACACCTAAAGTGTTTTTACGGAGGTAAGCCGATTTATTTCAAATTTACCGGGTTTTCCACACAACCACACCCATAACCATACGGGTCTAAAACCGTCCATCGTTGGATTTCCTCCACCCAAAAGGCACCCCCCCCCCCCTCCCCAGCGCCTCTCTCTCCTCTCTCTCCCTCTTTTCCTTTGCCGCACCTTTCGTCGTAGACATCTTTGCTACTCTGCTCATGATCTTCAATATCTTCAATACGTGTTTACAGGTCGAGAAATGTGATTTGAATGCGCCTTTTCCCCACGCGTCCCCTTTTTTATACTGAATATAGAGTGGATTTTCATTGGCTGTTAAAACAGCGCGAATCTCTTTCATTGGTTCTGTCTCCGTCATTTCCATTGGTTGATATACGGGACGCTGATTGGCCCAATAAGGCTCTTGTAATACCTCCTGGGTTAACATTTCAATCCCGTGTTTTTGCACGAAACTGGTATAGCAAAATCCTAGGTTAAATCAATTCGTATCTCTATAACATTACACCCCGAATGATCACGGACTTTGACGAAGGTGGGGCCATGGAAAATAAAAACTATACGTGTACGGGTACGGACTAGCATAGAGAGGCACGAAAAAAAATAAAACTATGACGTGTACGGCTACGGACTAGGGGTTAATTTAACATGACACTACCGAGTGATCACGGACTTTCACGAAGGGTGAAGGGAGACGGAAAAATAAAACCAGAATGTGTACGGGTACGGATTAGGATAGAGAGACACGAACAAATAAAAAAACTGTAACGTGTACGGCTACGGACTAGGAGATAATTATACCCATAGGGGCACTTAACATTGTAGTATAAAAATTACCCATCCCTATTTTGCGGGGGGTATAGGTTAGTCCACTAGGCACTGACAGGGTGTAGTATAAGCGCCCACACAGCGATTTATATACAGACCTCCCTAGCCTGTGTTTTGTCATTCACCACCATGGGAGCGCACGGAGCAGATGGTGAGCTTGCGTTGTTCCAACTGACCACCAACCACCTACAGCTCATCGAAGAACAACCCTGAGAGGTGAAGCTATTTTTAATCCTAGCAGGGTGGACTCTATTGACACGGTTGTTACAGGGAAAAGAGCCCGAAGTTGATTTCATGCACGTGGGAGTCGGTGTCTACCTACGAAGTGGTAGAGATGATTTTTTTTTTCCCCGCTTAGAACAGCGTGGTGGTCCCCATATCACACTCCGTCCTGCATTATGGCAGGCGTTGAAAGCTATTATCCCCGACGTCCACGACTTACTGCACCCCGACGCAAACTCTGTGGCTACCCGGACTCTTACACATGGCTGCACCCTATTGTTGTACCCCAAACGAGTGGACCTCATCGATAGCGGACTTAGGTGTTGGTGTACGCCTGAACCCAAAGCGCGCGTCTCTTTGTCACCGGAAGGCTGGACTACCTTGAAACGGGTGTTGTTGGGTGACCTCGACGGTGATAGCATTCACCTGTGTGACGACGTCTACATTTTCCGCGGTGCCTTTTTTGCTCGACTCCTCTGTCTGAACGATGGTGGTTTTACCCTGGACCCTGATCTATGGACGACCTTGGAAAAAGTAGTCCCCATTGTCGATGAAGTACTATATATATAGAGTGCACACAGGCTAGAGTGTCAGTGTCTTACCATGAAGCGAACACACAACAGCGCAACCCAGAGGGGCATCCGGTGGGGCACACAGAGGGGGACCCGAAAGGGAAGCCAGTGGAGTACCCGCAAGGCCGGCCGGCAGGAATCCACGTGGAGTAAGACTCTGAACAAGGTGTTAACAGATTTGTATTACAACCCAACCAGTCCAGCCGCTTATAGCGCTGTGGCAGCGCTCGCTCGAGCTGCACATTCCCAAGGCATCAGTCGAACTGAAGTTCGAGAATGGTTAAAAACCCAAGACACTTATGGCTTACATCGAGCAGCCCGACGACATTTTCGCCGTAACCGAGTCACCGTAGGAGGCGTAGACGCACAATGGCAGGCCGATTTCGTCGATATGAGTCGATTTGCTGCCCACAATGATGGGCATTGGTACATGTTGACCTGTATCGATATTTTATCCAAGTACGCGTTGGTGCTACCCATCCGGACCAAAACAGGAGATCTAGAGAATCTGGTACGAGCGTTCCAGCAGATTTTCAAGACGGGTCGCAAACCCCTCTATTTGCAAACGGATGAAGGCACAGAATCTCTCGTACAACGAGACCAAAGCCTCTGTGGTGGAACGATTCAATCGGACCTTCAAAGGACGGATGTACAAGTATTTTACCGCCAAAAACACTCGACGGTACATCGATGTGCTACCTCAACTGGTCCAAGGGTACAATCGAGCCTATCATCGCAGTATCCAGCGGGCACCCCTCGATGTGACGGAACGCAACGAACATCAAGTGCGCCGTACGCTGTACTCGATAGAACCAAGTCCACTCACGTCACCCCGTTACAAACACAGGGATGTGGTACGGATCAGTAAAGTCAAAGGGCAATTTGAGAAAAGTTACTTGCCCAACTGGAGTGACGAGCATTTTGTCATCGTTCGCCATAGCCCTCGAAACCCACACGTCTATCAACTGGAAGATCTACAAGGAGAAACACTGCAAGGCACGTTTTACGAGGCAGAATTACAACCGGTGGTAAAAACACGGAAAGACTAATACACGGTGGAAAAGATTTTGAAAACGGAACGTCGACGTGGCACCCCCTATCATTTCGTCAAATGGCAAGATTGGCCCAGTTCGTTTAATTCCTGGGTCTCAGCCCGTGACATGAAACGGCTATAAATTCTACCTCACATCGCCTACAGCCTTCAGTCTAGGGTTGTACCATGTATAGTGCACATCTGCCCTTACTGCTGCGGACTCGAAAAGGACAAGTCGGTGCCGTCGTGTGTCTACTAGTGCTTCTGGGTACCATATTTGGAGGAGTCTTATACGATTTGGCGTACCTGATATCCTGTTTCAACCTACCATCCACTCGTCCAATACCTGGCCCCCAACGTCAAGTGCAATCACCCAACACCACCACCACCACCACCACCACCACCTCTCCTACTACGCTGCGGAACATTACCAGAGTACCACCAGGTTCTACAACCCATCCCACTACGCGGTCTAGTCCTCCTCCTACTCTACGGAACTTCACCCGGGTACCACCCGTGTCTAGTCCTACCCTCAGGAGCTCCCCACCCGCACCATCTTCCACCATCACAGCTACCAGGGCAAAACCACGGCAACATAGGACTCCCACCACCACGACGCTAACACCTAGAGTGGGTATAGTACCACGTTTACCACGGCAACGGTACCCGCACGACTACGACCCCCGGTGGGATCCACGACAACGGTGGTGGGCCTCTGAACGCTTGGCGCAAATCACCAAATAAACCTATGGATCCTCGGTGGCAGCATCCCTTCACGTGTCTCATCGCTGGACCGACCGGGTCGGGAAAAACACACTTCGTTCAACGGCTCATCCAACACGGGTCAGCCCTCATTTCACCGCCCGTGGCTCGCATCCTCTGGTGTTATGGAGCTTGGCAGCCTGTGTACGAGGAACTGGCACGCATACCTGGACTCACCTTGGTGGAAGGATTACCCCCAGAGGATACCCCAGAAGACACGTTGGTAGTGGTAGACGATCTGATGACCGAAACGGACAGTCGGGTGACGCGTCTCTTTACGAAAGGGAGCCATCATCGTCGGTTGAGCATCATCTACATCGTCCAGAATCTCTTCAGTAAGAACAAAGAGCACAGGAACATCAGTTTGAATGCTCAGTATGTGGTATTGTTCAAAACCCCCAGAGACGCATCACAAATTATGCACCTGGCGAAACAGATGTACCCTAAAAACACGGCCTTTGTGCGGGAAGCCTTTGAAGACGCCGCCCAAGGGGCCCACGGTTATCTGCTCATCGACTTGAAACAAGGGACACCCTCGGCACTTCGATTGCGCACCCACATTTTTCCCGGAGAGTTCCAGACGGTGTACACACCCAAATAAAAGAAGAAGACACAGCACCTCTAGCATTCACTTCTTCATCATGTCTGCACCGATACGGAAGCACGCGCCGGCGCTCCGCGTATTACGCAGCGCGCCACCGGAGGAAAGACGGGAAGTTTAAAGAAAAAGAAACAGGCGTTACAGCGAGGTGGATTTGTCGGGGCACTCCTCGCACCCTTAGCCGCTTCCGTACTGGGACCGTTAGTAGGATCCATCTTGGGTGGAGCACGCTAACGTCATGGAACATACGAAAAAAATGATGCTGGTCGAACCTCGACTGTTACAGAGTTTGCAATCACCCTATCCCGTGCCTGCCACGGTGCAACAACTCCAGTCTCTCGACGAGGAGATGAATAGTATACTCCAACGTCGACTACCCGATCACGAGAAAATTCAACTCTACCATCAGACGCTGAACCGGTACAAGACGTTTATGGATCAATATAGGGGTAGTACACCACCAGCACCACTACCAGCAGCGCCAGCACCAACACCGCCATCATCACCTCAGCTGGAAGATGAAGTGTTGGCCAGTGTCCCTAAGGCATTCAAGACCAAGGCTCGTTTATTGTTGGACCGGGTGAAACAGAATCCCGATATGGGTTGGAGCGATGAGGGGGAACTGCTTATTCGAAACCGAGTGATGCCGGGGTCTCGTATCACCGATTTGATCAACGATACGGTGCGCTCTCCCAAACACTCTAATCCACCGGGCTGGGAAGCCTTTGCTCAGGGGTTGAAAGACACACACGTCCCTCAAGAATTGGTGGGGAATCCTAACCGTTGGCGGTGGATGCAGTGGACCCAGTAATCGCCGAGTAGACCACCACCACCACCACCACGACCACTATCTTCTTGGGAACCGGAGTCACCCCCCAAAACACCACAACGACGGGCACCTTCTTTTCCCCCCTTTAAAACATCATCCCCGGTAAAGAGGCTCCAGCGCTCGAGAGCTTTGATACATAGCAAGTCACCGCGACGATCACGACGACGAGGTCAGCCGCCCAAGGCCTGGGAGCCCTATTAAAGCCAGGTGCAGAAGCAAGAAAGCTCAATCGTCATGTTTTACCTCACGTTGCCCAGTAACAGTTCGCTCGATGTGTTTCCTGACAACACCCTGGCCAAGTATGTGACCCAATTACCGCACCCGTTGCATTTACCTGGACGCTGGGAATGTGGACTGGTGGATATTCAATACCCTTACTCGTGGTACAACGTGCGAGACAAGGACGTGTGGTACGAGGTGACCTACGAAGGCAAAGTAACCCGACTGATTCTACCCGAAGGCCAGTACGATACCCCCAAGGCGTTCATAGAGGGTCTGACCACATTGTTGAATTATAAGTCTCTACGGGTGATGACGAATAGTTCAAGACCCGTCAAATCCTATCCCTTCAAGAATCATGTGATCTTCGATTACAACGCATACAACGACAAGGCCTGTATCCTGCTCAGCCCCAACGTAGGTGTGGAACTCAGTCCTAGCCTACAGCAAATGTTAGGTCTCCCTTATGACATCTACGCGGGTCCCACCACCGACACAGGCGACGTTGTGATGGATATGAAAGTGGGTATGTACGGACTCTACGTCTACTCGGACGCGGTGGACAGCCATATTGTGGGCGATGTGAACACCCCTCTGTTACGGGTGGTGCCCATTAGAAAGAAGTATGGCGATCAAGTCACCCAGAGTTTCAACCACATACTTTACCTGCCCGTACGACACACCGATATCAACACGATCACGGTGGATATAAGAGATGACACGGGACGCCCGGTCGCATTCGAACGAGGGAAAGTGGTGCTGACACTTCATTTCCGACAAGCACGTTCTCCTCACTTCGTATAATGTACGTGCCTTACCAGTGCCATACGGCCAGCTATGCCGACTACTACAAGAAACAAACGGGAGGTAGCTTGCCCATCTTTAGCGGTGCACGCATGCAACGAGGTCACGGGTTGGGTAACATACTGGGCAGCATCGTCAAAACGTTCTTGCCCTTGGTGACACGGGGAGTAAAAGCGGTGGGTAAACAAGCGGTACGCAGTGGACTGCGAGTGGCCGGTGATGTCTTGGGAGGAACGGCACCCCGACAAGCCTTGAAACGACGGGCCCAAGAAGCAGGCAGCGTCTTGATCGCCAAAGCCCTTAAAAGACAACCGCCGGCACAGGGAAGAGTCATTCGACGACCGACACACCGACGACGCACACCCCGGAAGAAGAAGGGTAAGAGAGACATCTTCGCATAATGGCATTCATTCACTCCGAGTCGTATCCGTCTACCAACAGTGAATTGGATTTGTGGACTATTCCACCCACACAGACCAGTGTCGCCGAAGGACGTTGGGTAGAACATCGGCCCCTGGCTAGCCTGACGGGCACCGACCGCTGGAATTTACCATTGAAAACAAAGATACGGCCTACCTGGATTTAGCCCACACGTACTTGTACGTGAAAGCCAAAATAGTGGACGCAGACGGGACGCCCATCGCGAACGATGCGGTGGTAGGCCCGGTGAATCTTTGGCTGCACTCCTTGTTCCAACAGGTGGATATCAGTCTGAACGATAAACTCATCAGTACGTCCACCAATACGTACCCGTACCGAGCCTACATCGAGACGCTGTTGTCGTACGGAGAAGATGCCAAAAAAACACACTTGCAAGCCTCGCCTCGCCCGGAACCATGGATGCCGTCACCGTTGCCAATAATGGGTTCGGCCATCGCAGGCAGTTTATAAACCGTAGCACGTCCGTCGATATGATGGGACGTCTGCAGGCCGATCTGTTCCTGCAAGATCGCTACATGATGAACGGTGTATCCATCAAGATCAAGTTGATCCGTTCCCCACCCACTTTCGCCTTGATGTCCGATGGAGATGCCCCCAATTACAAGATCATCATAGAAGATGCAGCCCTGTTTGTCCGTACGGTGGATTTGCAACACGGCGTGTTGGTGAGTCACATGGAAGCCTTATCGAAAAAACCAGCCCTGTACCCCATCCGACGCGTACAGACCAAGGTGTTCTCTGTGCCGGCAGGTACGATGATGGCCAATCGTGAAAATTTATTTTTAGGGGATCTCCCTAAACGTCTTACCCTGGCGTGTGTGACCAACACCAGTTTCAATGGACAGTGGAGTGAGAATCCGTTCCACTTTCAACATTTCAACCTCAACTTTTTGGCACTGCACGTGGCCGGCCATCAAATTCCAGCCCGTCCGTTACAACCGGATTTTGGTAACCATCACTATGTGCGGAGCTACCTGAACCTGTTTACAACCACAGGACAAAACAATCAGGACGAAGGAAATACCATCACTCGACGAGACTTTAGCCGTGGGTACACTTTGTTCGCCTTCGACCTCATCCCAACCTTGGAACACGATCATCAACTGGCCTTGCTCAAGAAAGGAAACTTACGGTTGGAACTGCGTTTCTCCGTCCCTCTACTCCATACCATTAACGTGATTTGCTACGCCGAATTTGATAACGTCATCACCGTGGATCAGCAAAGAAACGTGCTGTGTGACTACGCCAGCTAGAGTCATGGATACAGAGCAGCTGATGGCCATACTCCAGCGAGATCCTCGGGTACCCTTTCGAGGTGTGTTTCCACGCAATGTGTTTCCCACCACCCCAACCACCCCAGCAGCCTACATCCTGAATACAGACCCTGGTACTCGACCCGGTGAGCATTGGGTGGCTGTGTACGTGGACACCCTGGGCCAAGGCGAATACTTTGATTCCTACGGACTTGCACCCCTACATCCCGATTTGGTGAAGTTCATGGACGTATCTACTACAGTGTGGCGTTGGAATACTAAAAGATTACAAGGACCCTTGAGTAGTGTATGCGGACAGTACTGTGTGTTTTATCTCACTCACCGGAGTAGAGGACATTCTATGCAAACGATCATACAAATGTTTGATGATTATTCTCAAGCCGAAGACCGTGATGTACTCGTATACGACTGGACTGCCTCTCGTTTTAATGTGCATGCCCCATTTCTCTGGTTGTCTTAATTGATTCAATGCACCGCGCGGTGTTCTCATTGTTTTTGTTATGACGTTGTTGTTCTGACGTTTATTGATGTTCAATAAAAAAATTCATAAAAACACAAGTAATGCTTTTGACTTTTTTATTCAGGTGAACAAGAATGTATAGAATATGTACAAAAGAATACAGTAGGTGTGTAAAAACTGTCAGGAGTAGGATTCGAACCCTCGCCCTGCATTGCGCAGACCAGCACTTAGGACTGGCGGCCATTCTGACTTTTTACAGTTATAGTTTTAACTCGTATCATGAGAAGTATATCAAATGTCATAGTTTCACAAGTCCAGGTAAGTGGTACTGATGCCATCGGGAAGGACTTTCCGCTTGGGGTAGAATAATGTGAAGGCGTCTCGTTTCTGGATGTACGTCCGCATCTGGTGGTCCACGACCCGAAATCCTCTGTTAGTCCCACTCGCACTGGCCTGGCTTTGCAGCACGTTCAGGTACAAGGCTTTGTCGATGGCCGGATCGCGCCGGTTCACCCCTTTGCAGCTAAGCTTATTGTTTTCCGCCCCACCGTAACAGTAATACGTCTTCGAGGAGAGAGCAATCATGGCATCGCCACTCCACTCCAACTTGAAGAGGCCCGGCGTCCGCTTGTCGTACTGGTAATGGTCGCGTCGAGGTAGCCACTGGTCCCGTTCCGCCTCATACTGTGCACGTAACTCGGGTTTGACCAGGGACTCCCAATCCGCATTAGACACGGCCATGTAAGCAGAGTCTGTATCCATCTCCATGAGTTGCCAGTCTGATGGATTGAAATACACACCCATGAAATCATACAAAAACTGGAGCATCCTCAGCTTGGCCACTTGGTATACCGTACATCCAATCTGGAGGGGCAGGTTGTAACGGATAGTCTTTTTGTACGAGTTGTCACAGCGAAACAGCTCACCAATTACCAGTATACGAGTTGTCAGAGCATTTCCATCATAGCTCTAGATTTGTATCTAATACCGCTTATGCCGGTGCTAGGGGCTGTGTGGTCATATCATCCAAGTTGCCACATGAACAGGTACAATAAAAGCGTACCTGAGATACAACACATATCACGAATCGTTAGATTCTTGGTATGTGCTTTAGAATAGGTTAACCAGTAGACTATTCTGTGAAGTCATGTGACGCAGTCAGTATGTCGGCACCTCTTCCCACTACCCTTATATGTGTTGTAATTCATACGTGTCATCGATGACCTCGACGGACCGAAACAGGGGAGAATTGACTTTTTTCCGGGCTTGTGGGGTGGTACAGATATTCACGTTCACGTGCTTCTCTTGGTTAGTCACCGTTTTGCCATAATAGCCATTGCCCGTGAGCTTCCACGATTCACCGATGATGGCCTTACTCGGATCTTGATCGCCTTGACGACGGGCAGACGTCACGATGTAGGCATTCCCCGCAAAACAGGCGTTGGGTACGTACTGTAAGACTTGGTACACGCGCGTGACTTCCAGGCCGTGGCTGATGTACCACTGTAGTAGCGGAGTGCCCAGCAAGATTTTCTCTGCCCACATACTGCCAATCAACATCCGTCGAGGTCGAGGCAAACACACGTGTTGCTCAGCATAGGCACCCATGGTGTCTCCAATATCATCCCGACCCACCAGTGTGTTTTTAAAGATGGGTGGGCACTGGGCGAAGAGTGGCTTGATAGTGTCGGGAACATGCAGGTCGCATTCCACAAAGCCGTAGAGGTCCCCGGAACGAATGGCGTCGAACATCTGTGGCAGAGTCAGGAGTCGCCGACGACTGAGAGGGTACTCGCGCGCTTTAAGGAAACGGCGTAAATGTGGGAGGGCCTGGCACATGGTGTGAAATTCACACTCCCACATTTCGATGAGGTGGTACCCCCTCTCTTTGATGTAATCTCCGTTCTCCTGGACTTCTTCCCGTAATTCTTCCGCCGATTTCCAACGTCGTTGGTTGAAGTGTCCAGCGCTGAAATGGCATTCGTGGCCGTGCCAATAGCATCCATAAAACTGGAATACGGTCGGTGTTCTACCCACAAGGGCAAACCCATCGACGGGGAGTCGACGATCTCCTATGCGCTTCTCTGTGGCGTTGGCCTGATGGCGTATAGAAATTCCCCGTCGATAGGCTTCCCAGTCCAACCACTGGTCCGCGAGATGTTTGTAGGGTGTGCGTTGCGGTCTGAAATGCTGACCTTCCGCCAACCAGCGCGTACAATGACCGCTGGGCATGGGCTGGGCAAGGGACCACAGGTGCAGGGCATTGGCATCGAATCCAATGATTTTAGCACAGAGTTTCCCACCGGGGAGAGTGGTGACGTCCTTCTCGTGGTAGTGGTGAAAAATAAGACTGGACCCGCCCACGATGTTCTGTTTTAGACAATCATACATGTCCGCGTCTTTTTGGTGTATCAGCGAGAAGTAAGTGGAACAATCTTGAAAGAGATGGCGAAGCGCCAGACCCGGTAAACTCAAGCACTCCTTGAATATGTTGACGTGCATCTCACGACGAAAGAGTTGAACCATTTTCTCGGCCGCTTCGAGGAAAGGAACCACATCTATTACGCACCATTAATGAACTCTTTGTAACAGACGCATGGGTATTCACTCTGACTGATCAAAACTGAACTGTCTCGCGCACGGCTAGCTCAGTAGTAGGCCGAGAAAATGGTTCAACTCTTTCGTCGTGAGATGCACGTCAACATATTCAAGGAGTGCTTGAGTTTACCGGGTCTGGCGCTTCGCCATCTCTTTCAAGATTGTTCCACTTACTTCTCGCTGATACACCAAAAAGACGCGGACATGTATGATTGTCTAAAACAGAACATCGTGGGCGGGCCCAGTCTTATTTTTCACCACTACCACGAGAAGGACGTCACCACTCTCCCCGGTGGGAAACTCTGTGCTAAAATCATCGGATTCGATGCCAATGCCCTGCACCTGTGGTCCCTTGCCCAGCCCATGCCCAGCGGTCATTGTACGCGCTGGTTGGCGGAAGGTCAGCATTTCAGACCGCAACGCACACCCTACAAACATCTCGCGGACCAGTGGTTGGACTGGGAAGCTTATCGACGGGGAATTTCTATACGCCATCAGGCCAACGCCACAGAGAAGCGCATAGGAGATCGTCGACTCCCCGTCGATGGGTTTGCCCTTGTGGGTAGAACACCGACCATATTCCAGTTTTATGGATGCTATTGGCACGGCCACGAATGCCATTTCAGCGCTGGACACTTCAACCAACGACGTTGGAAATCGGCGGAAGAATTACGGGAAGAAGTCCAGGAGAACGGAGATTACATCAAAGAGAGGGGGTACCACCTCATCGAAATGTGGGAGTGTGAATTTCACACCATGTGCCAGGCCCTCCCACATTTACGCCGTTTCCTTAAAGCGCGCGAGTACCCTCTCAGTCGTCGGCGACTCCTGACTCTGCCACAGATGTTCGACGCCATTCGTTCCGGGGACCTCTACGGCTTTGTGGAATGCGACCTGCATGTTCCCGACACTATCAAGCCACTCTTCGCCCAGTGCCCACCCATCTTTAAAAACACACTGGTGGGTCGGGATGATATTGGAGACACCATGGGTGCCTATGCTGAGCAACACGTGTGTTTGCCTCGACCTCGACGGATGTTGATTGGCAGTATGTGGGCAGAGAAAATCTTGCTGGGCACTCCGCTACTACAGTGGTACATCAGCCACGGCCTGGAAGTCACGCGCGTGTACCAAGTCTTACAGTACGTACCCAACGCCTGTTTTGCGGGGAATGCCTACATCGTGACGTCTGCCCGTCGTCAAGGCGATCAAGATCCGAGTAAGGCCATCATCGGTGAATCGTGGAAGCTCACGGGCAATGGCTATTATGGCAAAACGGTGACTAACCAAGAGAAGCACGTGAACGTGAATATCTGTACCACCCCACAAGCCCGGAAAAAAGTCAATTCTCCCCTGTTTCGGTCCGTCGAGGTCATCGATGACACGTATGAATTACAACACATATAAGGGTAGTGGGAAGAGGTGCCGACATACTGACTGCGTCACATGACTTCACAGAATAGTCTACTGGTTAACCTATTCTAAAGCACATACCAAGAATCTAACGATTCGTGATATGTGTTGTATCTCAGGTACGCTTTTATTGTACCTGTTCATGTGGCAACTTGGATGATATGACCACACAGCCCCTAGCACCGGCATAAGCGGTATTAGATACAAATCTAGAGCTATGATGGAAATGCTCTGACAACTCGTATACTGGTAATTGGTGAGCTGTTTCGCTGTGACAACTCGTACAAAAAGACTATCCGTTACAACCTGCCCCTCCAGATTGGATGTACGGTATACCAAGTGGCCAAGCTGAGGATGCTCCAGTTTTTGTATGATTTCATGGGTGTGTATTTCAATCCATCAGACTGGCAACTCATGGAGATGGATACAGACTCTGCTTACATGGCCGTGTCTAATGCGGATTGGGAGTCCCTGGTCAAACCCGAGTTACGTGCACAGTATGAGGCGGAACGGGACCAGTGGCTACCTCGACGTGACCATTACCAGTACGACAAGCGGACGCCGGGCCTCTTCAAGTTGGAGTGGAGTGGCGATGCCATGATTGCTCTCTCCTCGAAGACGTATTACTGTTACGGTGGGGCGGAAAACAATAAGCTTAGCTGCAAAGGGGTGAACCGGCGCGATCCGGCCATCGACAAAGCCTTGTACCTGAACGTGCTGCAAAGCCAGGCCAGTGCGAGTGGGACTAACAGAGGATTTCGGGTCGTGGACCACCAGATGCGGACGTACATCCAGAAACGAGACGCCTTCACATTCTTCTACCCCAAGCGGAAAGTCCTTCCCGATGGCATCAGTACCACTTACCTGGACTTGTGAAACTATGACATTTGATATACTTCTCATGATACGAGTTAAAACTATAACTGTAAAAAGTCAGAATGGCCGCCAGTCCTAAGTGCTGGTCTGCGCAATGCAGGGCGTGGGTTCGAATCCTACTCCTGACAGTTTTTACACACCTACTGTATTCTTTTGTACATATTCTATACATTCTTGTTCACCTGAATAAAAAAGTCAAAAGCATTACTTGTGTTTTTATGAATTTTTTTATTGAACATCAATAAACGTCAGAACAACAACGTCATAACAAAAACAATGAGAACACCGCGCGGTGCATTGAATCAATTAAGACAACCAGAGAAATGGGGCATGCACATTAAAACGAGAGGCAGTCCAGTCGTATACGAGTACATCACGGTCTTCGGCTTGAGAATAATCATCAAACATTTGTATGATCGTTTGCATAGAATGTCCTCTACTCCGGTGAGTGAGATAAACACACAGTACTGTCCGCATACACTACTCAAGGGTCCTTGTAATCTTTTAGTATTCCAACGCCACACTGTAGTAGATACGTCCATGAACTTCACCAAATCGGGATGCAGGGGTGCAAGTCCGTAGGAATCAAAGTATTCGCCTTGGCCCAGGGTGTCCACGTACACAGCCACCCAATGCTCACCGGGTCGAGTACCAGGGTCTGTATTCAGGATGTAGGCTGCTGGGGTGGTTGGGGTGGTGGGAAACACATTGCGTGGAAACACACCTCGAAAGGGTACCCGAGGATCTCGCTGGAGTATGGCCATCAGCTGCTCTGTATCCATGACTCTAGCTGGCGTAGTCACACAGCACGTTTCTTTGCTGATCCACGGTGATGACGTTATCAAATTCGGCGTAGCAAATCACGTTAATGGTATGGAGTAGAGGGACGGAGAAACGCAGTTCCAACCGTAAGTTTCCTTTCTTGAGCAAGGCCAGTTGATGATCGTGTTCCAAGGTTGGGATGAGGTCGAAGGCGAACAAAGTGTACCCACGGCTAAAGTCTCGCCGAGTGATGGTATTTCCTTCGTCCTGATTGTTTTGTCCTGTGGCTGTGAACAGGTTCAGGTAGCTCCGCACATAGTGATGGTTACCAAAATCCGGTTGTAACGGACGGGCTGGAATTTGATGGCCGGCCACGTGCAGTGCCAAAAAGTTGAGGTTGAAATGTTGAAAGTGGAACGGATTCTCACTCCACTGTCCATTGAAACTGGTGTTGGTCACACACGCCAGGGTAAGACGTTTAGGGAGATCCCCTAAAAATAAATTTTCACGATTGGCCATCATCGTACCTGCCGGCACAGAGAACACCTTGGTCTGTACGCGTCGGATGGGGTACAGGGCTGGTTTTTTCGATAAGGCTTCCATATGACTCACCAACACGCCGTGTTGCAAATCCACCGTACGGACAAGCAGGGCTGCATCTTCTATGATGATCTTGTAATTGGGGACATCTCCATCGGACATCAAGGCGAAAGTGGGTGGGGAACGGATCAACTTGATCTTGATGGATACACCGTTCATCATGTAGCGATCTTGCAGGAACAGATCGGCCTGCAGACGTCCCATCATATCGACGGACGTGCTACGGTTTATAAACAGCCTGCGATGGCCGAACCCATTATTGGCAACGGTGACGGCATCCATGGTTCCGGGCGAGGCGAGGCTTGCAAGTGTGTTTTTTTTGCATCTTCTCCGTACGACAACAGCGTCTCGATGTAGGCTCGGTACGGGTACGTATTGGTGGACGTACTGATGAGTTTATCGTTCAGACTGATATCCACCTGTTGGAACAAGGAGTGCAGCCAAAGATTCACCGGGCCTACCACCGCATCGTTCGCGATGGGCGTCCCGTCTGCGTCCACTATTTTGGCTTTCACGTACAAGTACGTGTGGGCTAAATCCAGGTAGGCCGTATCTTTGTTTTCAATGGTAAATTCCAGCGGTCCCGTGCCCGTCAGGCTAGCCAGGGGCCGATGTTCTACCCAACGTCCTTCGGCGACACTGGTCTGTGTGGGTGGAATAGTCCACAAATCCAATTCACTGTTGGTAGACGGACACGACTCGGAGTGAATGAATGCCATTATGCGAAGATGTCTCTCTTACCCTTCTTCTTCCGGGGTGTGCGTCGTCGGTGTGTCGGTCGTCGAATGACTCTTCCCTGTGCCGGCGGTTGTCTTTTAAGGGCTTTGGCGATCAAGACGCTGCCTGCTTCTTGGGCCCGTCGTTTCAAGGCTTGTCGGGGTGCCGTTCCTCCCAAGACATCACCGGCCACTCGCAGTCCACTGCGTACCGCTTGTTTACCCACCGCTTTTACTCCCCGTGTCACCAAGGGCAAGAACGTTTTGACGATGCTGCCCAGTATGTTACCCAACCCGTGACCTCGTTGCATGCGTGCACCGCTAAAGATGGGCAAGCTACCTCCCGTTTGTTTCTTGTAGTAGTCGGCATAGCTGGCCGTATGGCACTGGTAAGGCACGTACATTATACGAAGTGAGGAGAACGTGCTTGTCGGAAATGAAGTGTCAGCACCACTTTCCCTCGTTCGAATGCGACCGGGCGTCCCGTGTCATCTCTTATATCCACCGTGATCGTGTTGATATCGGTGTGTCGTACGGGCAGGTAGAGTATGTGGTTGAAACTCTGGGTGACTTGATCGCCATGCTTCTTTCTAATGGGCACCACCCGTAACAGAGGGGTGTTCACATCGCCCACAATATGGCTGTCCACCGCGTCCGAGTAGACGTAGAGTCCGTACATACCCACTTTCATATCCATCACAACGTCGCCTGTGTCGGTGGTGGGACCCGCGTAGATGTCATAAGGGAGACCTAACATTTGCTGTAGGCTAGGACTGAGTTCCACACCTACGTTGGGGCTGAGCAGGATACAGGCCTTGTCGTTGTATGTGTTTTAATCGAAGATCACATGATTCTTGAAGGGATAGGATTTGACGGGTCTTGAACTATTCGTCATCACCCGTAGAGACTTATAATTCAACAATGTGGTCAGACCCTCTATGAACGCCTTGGGGGTATCGTACTGGCCTTCGGGTAGAATCAGTCGGGTTACTTTGCCTTCGTAGGTCACCTCGTACCACACGTCCTTGTCTCGCACGTTGTACCACGAGTAAGGGTATTGAATATCCACCAGTCCACATTCCCAGCGTCCAGGTAAATGCAACGGGTGCGGTAATTGGGTCACGTACTTGGCCAGGGTGTTGTCAGGAAACACATCGAGCGAACTGTTACTGGGCAACGTGAGGTAAAACATGACGATTGAGCTTTCTTGCTTCTGCACCTGGCTTTAATAGGGCTCCCAGGCCTTGGGCGGCTGACCTCGTCGTCGTGATCGTCGCGGTGACTTGCTATGTATCAAAGCTCTCGAGCGCTGGAGCCTCTTTACCGGGGATGGTGTTTTAAAGGGGGGAAAAGAAGGTGCCCGTCGTTGTGGTGTTTTGGGGGGTGACTCCGGTTCCCAAGAAGATAGTGGTCGTGGTGGTGGTGGTGGTGGTGGTGGTCTACTCGGCGATTACTGGGTCCGCTGCATCCACCGCCAACGGTTAGGATTCCCCACCAGTTCTTGAGGGACGTGTGTGTCTTTCAACCCCTGAGCAAAGGCTTCCCAGCCCGGTGGATTAGAGTGTTTGGGAGAGCGCACCGTATCGTTGATCAAATCGGTGATACGAGACCCCGGCACCACTCGGTTTCGAATAAGCAGTTCCCCCTCATCGCTCCAACCCATATCGGGATTCTGTTTCACCCGGTCCAACAATAAACGAGCCTTGGTCTTGAATGCCTTAGGGACACTGGCCAACACTTCATCTTCCAGCTGAGGTGATGATGGCGGTGTTGGTGCTGGCGCTGCTGGTAGTGGTGCTGGTGGTGTACTACCCCTATATTGATCCATAAACGTCTTGTACCGGTTCAGCGTCTGATGGTAGAGTTGAATTTTCTCGTGATCGGGTAGTCGACGTTGGAGTATACTATTCATCTCTTCGTCGAGAGACTGGAGTTGTTGCACCGTGGCAGGCACGGGATAGGGTGATTGCAAACTCTGTAACAGTCGAGGTTCGACCAGCATCATTTTTTTCGTATGTTCCATGACGTTAGCGTGCTCCACCCAAGATGGATCCTACTAACGGTCCCAGTACGGAAGCGGCTAAGGGTGCGAGGAGTGCCCCGACAAATCCACCTCGCTGTAACGCCTGTTTCTTTTTCTTTAAACTTCCCGTCTTCCCTCCGGTGGCGCGCTGCGTAATACGCGGAGCGCCGGCGCGTGCTTCCGTATCGGTGCAGACATGATGAAGAAGTGAATGCTAGAGGGGTTGTGTCTTCTTCTTTTATTTGGGTGTGTACACCGTCTGGAACTCTCCGGGAAAAATGTGGGTGCGCAATCGAAGTGCCGAGGGTGTCCCTTGTTTCAAGTCGATGAGCAGATAACCGTGGGCCCCTTGGGTGGCGTCTTCAAAGGCTTCCCGCACAAAGGCCGTGTTTTTAGGGTACATCTGTTTCGCCAGGTGCATAATTTGTGATGCGTCTCTGGGGGTTTTGAACAATACCACATACTGAGCATTCAAACTGATGTTCCTGTGCTCTTTGTTCTTACTGAAGAGATTCTGGACGATGTAGATGATGCTCAACCGACGATGATGGCTCCCTTTCGTAAAGAGACGCGTCACCCGACTGTCCGTTTCGGTCATCAGATCGTCTACCACTACCAACGTGTCTTCTGGGGTATCCTCTGGGGGTAATCCTTCCACCAAGGTGAGTCCAGGTATGCGTGCCAGTTCCTCGTACACAGGCTGCCAAGCTCCATAACACCAGAGGATGCGAGCCACGGGCGGTGAAATGAGGGCTGACCCGTGTTGGATGAGCCGTTGAACGAAGTGTGTTTTTCCCGACCCGGTCGGTCCAGCGATGAGACACGTGAAGGGATGCTGCCACCGAGGATCCTTTATTTGGTGATTTGCGCCAAGCGTTCAGAGGCCCACCACCGTTGTCGTGGATCCCACCGGGGGTCGTAGTCGTGCGGGTACCGTTGCCGTGGTAAACGTGGTACTATATCCACTCTAGGTGTTAGCGTCGTGGTGGTGGAAGTCCTATGTTGCCGTGGTTTTGCCCTGGTAGCTGTGATGGTGGAAGATGGTGCGGGTGGGGAGCTCCTGAGGGTAGGACTAGACACGGGTGGTACCCGGGTGAAGTTCCGTAGAGTAGGAGGACTAGACCGCGTAGTGAGATGGGTTGTAGAACCTGGTGGTACCCTGGTAATGTTCCGCAGCGTAGTAGGAGAGGTGGTGGTGGTGGTGGTGTTGGGTGATTGCACTTGACGTTGGGGTGCAGGTATTGGACGAGTGGATGGTAGGTTGAAACAGGATATCAGGTACGCCAAATCGTATAAGACTCCTCCAAATATGGTACCCAGAAGCACTAGTAGACACACGACGGTACCGACCTGTCCTTTTCGAGTCCGCAGCAGTAAGGGCAGATGTGCACTATACATGGTACAACCCTAGACTGAAGGCTGTAGGCGATGTGAGGTAAAATTTATAGCCGTTTCATGTCACGGGCTGAGACCCAGGAATTAAACGAACTGGGCCAATCTTGCCATTTGACGAAATGATAGGGGGTGCCACGTCGACGTTCCGTTTTCAAAATCTTTTCCACCGTGTATTAGTCTTTCCGTGTTTTTACCACCGGTTGTAATTCTGCCTCGTAAAACGTGCCTTGCAGTGTTTCTCCTTGTAGATCTTCCAGTTGATAGACGTGTGGGTTTCGAGGGCTATGGCGAACGATGACAAAATGCTCGTCACTCCAGTTGGGCAAGTAACTTTTCTCAAATTGCCCTTTGACTTTACTGATCCGTACCACATCCCTGCGTTTGTAACGGGGTGACGTGAGTGGACTTGGTTCTATCGAGTACAGCGTACGGCGCACTTGATGTTCGTTGCGTTCCGTCACATCGAGGGGTGCCCGCTGGATACTGCGATGATAGGCTCGATTGTACCCTTGGACCAGTTGAGGTAGCACATCGATGTACCGTCGAGTGTTTTTGGCGGTAAAATACTTGTACATCCGCCCTTTGAAGGTCCGATTGAATCGTTCCACCACAGAGGCTTTGGTCTCGTTGTACGTATGGAAGAAAAACACCTGTTTCTTAAGAAAGGCTTGAAAGTGGCGGTTGAGAAATTCTGTGCCTTCATCCGTTTGCAAATTGAGGGGTTTGCGACCCGTCTTGAAAATCTGCTGGAACGCTCGTACCAGATTCTCTCCTGTTTTGGTCCGGATGGGTAGCACCAACGCGTACTTGGATAAAATATCGATACAGGTCAACATGTACCGATGTCCATCATTGTGGGCAGCAAATCGACTCATATCGACGAAATCGGCCTGCCATTGTGCGTCTACGCCTCCTACGGTGACTCGGTTACGGCGAAAATGTCGTCGGGCTGCTCGATGTAAGCCATAAGTGTCTTGGGTTTTTAACCATTCTCGAACTTCAGTTCGACTGATGCCTTGGGAATGTGCAGCTCGAGCGAGCGCTGCCACAGCGCTATAAGCGGCTGGACTGGTTGGGTTGTAATACAAATCTGTTAACACCTTGTTCAGAGTCTTACTCCACGTGGATTCCTGCCGGCCGGCCTTGCGGGTACTCCACTGGCTTCCCTTTCGGGTCCCCCTCTGTGTGCCCCACCGGGTGCCCCTCTGGGTTGCGCTGTTGTGTGTTCGCTTCATGGTAAGACACTGACACTCTAGCCTGTGTGCACTCTATATATATAGTACTTCATCGACAATGGGGACTACTTTTTCCAAGGTCGTCCATAGATCAGGGTCCAGGGTAAAACCACCATCGTTCAGACAGAGGAGTCTAGCAAAAAAGGCACCGCGGAAAATGTAGACGTCGTCACACAGGTGAATGCTATCACCGTCGAGGTCACCCAACAACACCCGTTTCAAGGTAGTCCAGCCTTCCGGTGACAAAGAGACGCGCGCTTTGGGTTCAGGCGTACACCAACACCTAAGTCCGCTATCGATGAGGTCCACTCGTTTGGGGTACAACAATAGGGTGCAGCCAGGTGTAAGAGTCTGGGTAGCCACAGAGTTTGCGTCGGGGTGCAGTAAGTCGTGGACGTCGGGGATAATAGCTTTCAACGCCTGCCATAATGCAGGACGGAGTGTGATATGGGGACCACCACGCTGTTCTAACCGGGGAAAAAAGAATCATCTCTACCACTTCGTAGGTAGACACCGACTCCCACGTGCATGAAATCAACTTCGGGCTCTTTTCCCTGTAACAACCGTGTCAATAGAGTCCACCCTGCTAGGATTAAAAATAGCTTCACCTCTCAGGGTTGTTCTTCGATGAGCTGTAGGTGATGGTCACTGACGATCAGGGTGACGTTGGCGGTCAGTTGGAACAACGCAAGCTCACCATCTGCTCCGTGCGCTCCCATGGTGGTGAATGAAAAAACACAGGCTAGGGAGGTCTGTATATATATCGCTGTGCGGGCGCTTATACTACACCCTGTCAGTGCCTAGTGGACTAACCTATACCCCCCGCAAAATAGGGATGGGTAATTTTTATACTACAATGTCAAGTGCCCCTATGGGTATAATTATCTCCTAGTCCGTAGCCGTACACTTTACAGTTTTTTTATTTGTTCGTGCCTCTCTATCCTAATCCGTACCCGTACACATTCTGGTTTTATTTTTCCGTCTCCCTTCACCCTTCGTGAAAGTCCGTGATCACTCGGTAGTGTCATGTTAAATTAACCCCTAGTCCGTAGCCGTACACGTCATAGTTTTATTTTTTTTCGTGCCTCTCTATGCTAGTCCGTACCCGTACACGTATAGTTTTTATTTTCCATGGCCCCACCTTCGTCAAAGTCCGTGATCATTCGGGGTGTAATGTTATAGAGATACGAATTGATTTAACCTAGGATTTTGCTATACCAGTTTCGTGCAAAAACACGGGATTGAAATGTTAACCCAGGAGGTATTACAAGAGCCTTATTGGGCCAATCAGCGTCCCGTATATCAACCAATGGAAATGACGGAGACAGAACCAATGAAAGAGATTCGCGCTGTTTTAACAGCCAATGAAAATCCACTCTATATTCAGTATAAAACCCAGGGGACGCGTGGGGAAAAGGCGCATTCAAATCACATTTCTCGACCTGTAAACACGTATTGAAGATATTGAAGATCATGAGCAGAGTAGCAAAGATGTCTACGACGAAAGGTGCGGCAAAGGAGAAGAGGGAGAGAGAGGAGAGAGAGGCGCTGGCGAGGGGGGTGAAAGCCTTTTAGGTGGAGGAAATCCAACGATGGACGCGGAACAATATGAACTACACGCCGCTGTCCTGGGCGGCTTTGTATTATACTGTGACAAGGGCGCTCACCACTTTCACCGGGGAGGACTGGATAAACGCACTGCGAGATGCCCTCAACGAGGAACAACAACAACAGGAGAGACAACAACGCCAGCCGGAATTCATCGATATCGGTGAATTACCGAGAATTCCACCCGCCACCTTCCTGGACAACATTCCATCAGTGCCGGATGAATCATCGGATGACGATCAACAGCAACAGCCCGGGCAATATTTTTCCGCCAGTTTGATGGAGTAGACAGGAAAACTCCATCCCCTGAATAAAACAGGGTAAACAAATTGACCTTAAAGGCCCTTTTCAGGGCCACCCCAATCTTACGAAAGGGGACTTCTAACGTGGCACATTCAATTAAAATCAGGTCCTACATTTTGTGAATCTCCTCTCCTCTATATTCTATGATTACCAATCTCCAACGCCAAAAAAAAATCTGCCATCAAAGGCCCTTTTCAGGGCCAACCCCTAGCCTTCCAAACAGCACTTATAACAATTGCCCCTAGACCCTATGAATGCAAATATCCTTTCCTCTATGATTACGCCTCCCACGCCTCACAACAACAAAATTGTTTTCACACTCGGCTTTTTCCGGGACTACTCGGTATATCTCAATCTCCTCTCCTCTATGATTACCAATCTCCCACACCTCGCAACAAAAAAAAAATTTGTACACTCGGCTTTTTCCGGGACTGCTCGGTATATCTCAATCGCCTCTCCTCTATGATTACCAATCTCCCACAACCCCTGACAAAAAAAAGAAATTTACACTCGGCTTCTTCCGGGACTACTCGGTATATCATTACCGTACATTCATACTAATAGTGTTTTTTTTTTTTTTTTTTTTTACCTGGGCGCTGTTAGTAGGAAGTTCCCATTCACTAAGTGTTAATTACCTATTTTTACCTAGGTGTGTGCATGCAGGAGCTGGTGTTTTGTGCTTTTAATTAGAAGCTTGCTCTTTCAAGTATAATTGGTGGTCCTCATAAGGACCGTTAGGAAGATGTAAGGGGATTACATCGATCGGAACAGGTTTTCTCGCCTCTTGGTACACACGGGACATTTCAGCGCGACGAGTGTACACGCTATGGGCTTCTAAGTGGGCGTAGGGACTGGTCTTCCCGCATGTCTGTGGAAATAGCGAATTTGGCGTAGCGACTACTGCATTGGACACAGGGCAAATACTGTGCCGCTCCCCATGTTGTGTCTCGCTCCAGTCTTCTTATTTCGGTACAGTAGTACTCAAGATATCGCTGCTGTAAAACAGCCATCTGTTCTTGTTTTTTTTCTTTTTCTTGTTCTTCTTCGAACATATCTTGTTCGAGTTCATCAAGCTGTTCGTCGTAGGTACTATCAAGCCGTACGTCGTAGGTACTATTGTCCACTCCATCGATGAATTCACCGCTTGGTTCTTTTTCTTGTTCTTGGTCTTGGTGTTGGTCTTGATGTTTGAACAGATCTTGTATGACTCGTTCAAGCCGTTCGTGTTGGGGGGTACTATCAGGCCGTACGTGGTAGGTACTATTGGCGGTGTCATCTCCATCCGCTGCCTCTTCTTTTTCTTCTTCGTCGTCTTCAATATCGATGAATTGACCGGTGGCATGGTGAAGATACTGCCGCTTTTGTTGTGAAACTGGGGTCAAAGTCTCGCTACCATCTACCGGCTGGTCTTCTTTTTCTTCTTGTTCATCATCTTTGCATAGCTCTTCTAATATGTTGTCAAGCCACGACTCGTTAATAATATTGTGCACTCCATCAATATCCATGTATTGAGCCATGATGTAGTTCAAAATGACTGGATAGCAGTCGACACACTGCGCGTTTTTATAGTACCGTAGAGCGCCCGTATGAGGGCGCGGACGTCACCGAAATCTTCACACGAGCCAGTGTGCTTGCTCAGACCCGCTGAAATTTTGTGTTTCTTTTCCATCTTCAAACCGGTCTCATTTTGCAATAAATGCGAGATGACGTGTAAAACTTATTTGAACTTGAACTTTGGGAGCTTATAGTGTATCGCAGAAAAATTCAGAAGGCTGGCGGCAGGCTAAAACTATTTTTTTAATCATTTTGTCGGTTTTAGACCCGTATGGTTATGGGTGTGGTTGTGTGGAAAACCCGGTAAATTTGAAATAAATCGGCTTACCTCCGTAAAAACACTTTAGGTGTGTTCCTCACATCCTTATAATGTCACCCTGAAAATTTTAGCAGGTTTATCGATGGAAAAGTGTGAATTTTTGTCATACCACTCTTGTTACGGTAACACAGCACTATACAGTATGGAGCCGAATGTGTGTACACCTATGCGTGTCAATGGCTGTGTCAATGGCTGTGCAATAAGGGACGCTGTGCAGGAAGAGGATGATGATGATGAAACAGACGATGAAGATGTACACGGAGAGTTGGAGTGGTTAAACAGTAGTAGACCCCCAGCAACTACAGCGTCGACTCAGGCGGCTACCACAACGACGGCTACCACAACGAGGGCGACCGCAACAGGAATGACAACACCATCACCAGAGATCAGCCGTCTGAGCCAACAAATTGACGAATTAGAAGACGAAAAGTCTAAACTACGCCTACAACTGGCTAGGGAGCAGAAGAGATCCACCTGTACCGTGTGTCAAGACGATGAGACGATGTACGCCTTTTTTCCTTGTGGTCACCTGTGCCTATGTGGTGTATGCGTGCTAAGATTAACATGCATAGCGGGCTCGTGCCAGTGCGCAGAGACAGAGGAGCTTCATTTGAAGATACGATGCCCTGTGTGTCGGGGATGGGTATCAGGCATCAAAAAAATATTCCGGCCGTAACAGTGTGATGTTCTTTCCAAAGGCCTTTATTAGGGCCACCTAATTACACCCGAAAGGAAGGAAACTTTCTAACTAAAAGCACAAAACACCAGCTCCCACACTAATACCCCCTTTGCATAGAGTGAACACTAACACACATTTGAATTTCTAATATTTTTTATTAACACAGTAGAATGAACATAAGGTCTTAATACAATTATACGCTATCAAGGCGCTTAAATGAACATAGAATGAACATAGAATGAACATAGAATGTAGGAATACGGTGATGTCTGAATGTTCAATATTTATGCAACAAGACTTGTTTGAACTCGTCATTGTCTTTCTGCCCCTGGTGCACGTATATGAAGGTGGCAATCTGTTCACGTGGAATTCTGGGTGGACAGGCAGCTGGCAATGCCTCGGCAATTTGCACCTCGTTAACGGCCTGTAGTCCCTCAGTCATCAGCGCGTCTGATGGTATACTATTGTCCATACACGTATGCGTGTTGAAGAGACCATTCTTGTTCCCACAGCCTGCACATTGCTGGATACGCAAGTGTCGAATGCGGGGTCTGAGATGATCCAGGAATGTGTCGATGTACTTCTTATAAATATACTGAGTCACCTGGTCAGACAGGACTTCATGAATTTCACCTGTGAGACTCTCCAGCTTCCGCCACGCAGGTATTTGCAGGGTGACGTCCTGAGGTAAAGGAATACGCTTTTCTCCCCTCAACTTCCATTTACGAATATGTACCAGCAGCATGTTGTTGAACATAGAACAGGTGAGGAAGATGTCGTCACCCACATAAAATTTCGCTTCGTCGCTCCCCTGGTGGTCAATGACCGCGTCGACGGCGTAATAAATGGCCTGTACTCTTATCCAGGTGTCCAACGTCAAGGCGATATGCTTAGGTGGTTTGTCGTCCCAGGCCGGTGCGTTAAAATGCACTTCCTCTTCTTTGACACTCACAGTTAAATAGGGAGAGAGCTCCCAAGTGTTCGCCTGGGCCGCCTAGTAGGCCTGCTGGATAATGTCATTGATCTCCTGCACAGACATAGGAAGTAGCACCTCTTCCTTCGCTTGCTCAGGCACTTGCTGGGGCACTGGCTGAAGCACTTGCTGAGGTATTTCTAAAGGTGTTAGTCGGGGACGTTTGGCAGGTGGACCGGGTTTGGCAGGTAGACCTGACTCTTGGTGCGTACGTTTGGTAGCTGTACGCCCTTCGGCGATGTCCATGTCCATGACTAAGATATTATCTTCTGAATCCTGGGCTTGAAGTAGACCTGCTATTCCTTCATTTCCCGTCTTCTTCAGCGCCTCCACGAATGCTTGAAATGCTAAGGAGCCACGGCATGGTATGAGGTCGATGAGGGCTCTGTTTCGTGCCATATAGATCTTCTCCGCCATGATCTCTACCCCCATGTGTTTAGTGATTATGTTTTCCACCATGAGCAGATCACATATATCGGCCACATGCTGCATCTCATCAACGATATGGATACGGTGCTGCAGAAGCTTAGCTCGGTGGGATGACTCCATGACTGTTGGCTCAGGCTGGTCAGGTCAGTAGCTGCTATGGTGAAATAGACTGGTGAAGTTGCACTGGTGAGGCAGGCTCAGGCTGGTCAGGCAGGCTGGTGAAGCAGGCTGGTGAAGCAGGCCAATGAATGCAGCAATGCCCTAAAAAATTTCACTTTTATACCTTTTTTCGTGACATTCGTGTGTTTTCGGTGACCTTTGTGTGTCTTCGGTCACCTCCGTGTCTCTTCGGTGACCTTCGTCACTCTTCGGGCACCTCCGTGACTCTTCGGGCGCCTCTGTGACATCTTCGGGCGCCTCCGTGACATGTTCGGGCACCTCCGTGTCTCTTCGCTGATCTCCGTGACATCTTCGGGCACCTCCGTGACATCTTGGGGCACCTCCGTGTGTCTTCGGCCACCTCCGTGTCTTTTCGTGGGAAGTGACCGAAGAGACTCGGAAGTGAACGACATTGTGGGAAAAACCTCACTTGTCTCTTCGGGCGCCTCCGTGACATCTTCGGGTGCTTCCGTATCTCTTCGGTGATCTCTGTGACATCTTCGGTGACCTTCGTGTGTCTTCGGGTACCTCCGTGACATCTTGGGGCACCTCCGTGTGTCTTCGGCCACCTCCGTGTCTTTTCGTGGGAAGTGACCGAAGATCGGACCTGACCGAAGAAGAAACACGGTGACCTCACCGAGGAGACACGGACCTGACCGAAGAAACACGGAGAACACCCAAGAGACACGAAGATGAACGACATTGTGGAAAACCCCCACAGCGGAGGTGACCGAAAAGACACGGAGGTGAACGACATTGTGGAAAAACCCACAGACAGGTCAGTACATATCCTATCATGTTCCCAGGTCACGCTCCATTCACCCAGACCGGAAGTGACGTCATACCTACGAGAGCGCCCCCTGGCGGAAAAAAGGAACCAAGAGTTACCTCCCTGGAAAATAAGGCCCGAAATCAATGCTACCTACTACTATAACAGAATAAGCCAGTGAACATATTTTGATCAACCTTCTAGCCGTTTGAATGCAATTGACGATCACAATGTTTTCAAGGCTTATATACGTTGACTTAAAGAAAAATAGGATTTTGGCATGTTTTGAAATGAAAACAAATAATCAGTATATTACCATCACACACAAGGGATTTTTTCACATACAAAAGCCACATATGCCTTGGAGACCAGCTCAGCTTATTTCGCTGACAGATCATCAATTGGTAGATCAGACCTGATCACGATCATGTACGCCTGTATATCAAATCATCTGAGAAGACAATATTGCTTTTCGTGGACTATGTAAAGTGAACGCATATCCATTGCCCCAGCCGTTCCTGTTCATCTGACGGAGACAATTCATCCTGCTGCTGGTAGTTGACACCAGATGTTCTGAACTGTCCTTGTTAGCTTACGTCTGCACAGTAGATCACCCGCGAGACACAACAGTCCATTTTAAAATGCCAGCACCTGTATAGATTGGGTCACCTGACTGGGACATGAGCGCCTCAGACAACCAGGAGGCAATAATTTTCAAACAGCAACTTGAGTCAATTTGATTTTCAAGATATAAATCTGATGTATATCTTGCTGAGACTACTGCTTTGCTGACAGGCAACTTATGTCCACTTGATCCTCTGTGAGGGACACCATCTAATCCTGTTTAGCACGCAACTTATGTTGAATTGTTTCTCAGCGTTGGGAAATATTATAGCTATATAGCGACGAACAATATAAAGCTCTATCTAAAGATAGAAAAAAATATCTAACAAACAAAATTACATCACAAATCAATCGTGGCCGAACAATCCCTAATAAAATCTCTTATGAGACTTTCCTGTCAATGCCTGTGGGGTCCTCTGAATGCAACCACCATGTCCATTAACTTAGCATTGTAGACGGCAACTCGGTCTGGATTCTTGTTTACCAGACTCTCTATAAATACCTTTAAAAAAAACAACTCTTTCCATTACATTACCATCACCAATGTACAAAACCACGTCTCTGTGAATCTGACATACCAAGAATATATTACTGTTGATACTCTGTAGAGGAGATATAATCTTCCTTGAACGTGGTTAAAGAGGAGTCGAACGTGTACCCACACGTCACCTCCACAGTCACCATCGCCTCGGCAGTGCTTTGACAGGTGTTAACACCGGCGACATCACATCCATACCTACTGTAGTTCCCGGTACGTGTCTTCCGAACATTCCACTTGCTTCAAATCGTCAAAGAACGCGTGCCGGGGTGGTAACTGTGTTTCCTCCAAGCGGTCGAGCGTCGATATATACATGTAAGGGAACCTCCCTTTGGTTTGTGCACAGTCATACGCCTTCACCCACTGATCATAGCTATAATTGGGAGCTAAGTAGTTCCGTACATCCAGGAAATGGAGTGGCGTGGTAGTGAGAGCCATATGATTATTGATCTTTTTGATGACGGACTTGATGGTATTAGCCTGGGCCAAGTAAGGGTAGAGAAATTCCTTCACCATGTTAAGATCGTATCGCCCCGAGTTGAAGCCGAGCACAGGTAACTGGCCTAGGTATTGTATTAAGCGGGCTTTCAATTTCTCCGCATACGGTTTAGGTAAAGGTACATCCTGCGACTGAATGGGTTCCGGCTCCTGGGTCTCCGACTCTGACTCGGACTCTGACTCTTCATCGTCGCTGAACGATACACCGGGTATAGGAATCCGATCGTCCAGTTGGTCCAGTACGTCCTGGAACTTGGACACCAACAATTCCGTACTGGCCGCACTGACTTCCTCTAAATAACCCATGATGCGGGTAATCAACTCATGGGAGTCCCCCGACGACACGAAACAGACAGGCGCAGCGTCATAGCCGGGTACGTTGATGGAAATGCTGACACTCAGGGGAATATGGCGCTGCGTCCACTGCGTTTTCGCTGAGAACATGTCCATGGGCTCCAACAGGGCCTCGAAATCGTAACACGCCCGGTAGGGAAAATAACGGTCCTCTTCCGGTATGACAAGACCCTCATCGGCCAGCTCCTCGAAAATAGTAGGCGTATTATAATACACGCCACCAGGAAATTTGCGTTTCACAGTATTGTCACAAATCTTCTCGTGCTGATGTAAGCTGGACGATTGGTCAAACACCCGATGGCATTGGGCACAACTGTAGGATTGCGCGTACAGGCTCATATTGTAGATGAGGGAAAAATGACTCACCCCGCCGTCGTCGAAGACATTGACTTTCATCGTAGAAGCATACCGTTCTGTTCAGCGATGAACCAATTCATCGTATTCATCATCATTGTATTCTCTAATGGACGACGGCTGGATTATGAATGACGGACTAGACGCTTGTAACAAATATGTCATCCTCGCGTCGTAATCGGTATACAAAGATATTGATGCTGAACAGAGTTTCCACGACATCCAAATACTTAAAGGGGACTCCCCGGAACTGCCGCTCATCCAGGTCTTGCTCCTGTAAATACTGTCTCCAATAACCATTGGCCACTTTCTCACAAACTTGGGGATCACACTCGTCCAAATGCACGGCCAAACACCGAAATAGACATTTCCGGTCATTGTAGGGACCATTTTTGCCTCCCGTTAACGCATACAGTCCTCTTCGATGAAGTAGCCAAGGTGGAAGAATTACAGGAGCGCCGATGGGGTGATTTCTCATTTTCGTGACGAAAAATGTGACGTTCGTCACCATTTCTACAGTCCATTTGGTGTTGGGACGTTGCAACCGGGCCCATTCCAATGGGTCCAACGTAGTGAGTTGCTCGATGAGTGGCTCCAGAGAAATTGCATCCGTCACCGTGAAGGGTTGATCAAACACATAGGTATTATGGCTGGGATAAAAATACCGCAACTGGTCCGTCTCTTTGTGCCGTAAGATGTAGCCGAATGTAATATTCAACTTGAAAGCTGTCACCTGGTCTGTAAAAATGTTCTCGGCGTAAGCAGAAAGATACGTGAGGTCCTGCAGTCCAAAGTTATACAAGTACAATAGACGACGGTGACGGTGAAAACAATGGCGTATGGTGTTCCAGTGACGTCGATAAATCTCACTCACACGCTCGTCTTCGTGCAAGACTTCAGCCGGAGGCGCTCCTGGATCCCCTGGAAAATCTTCTCCACGTCTCATGCTGCGGTGAGGCTCAGGCAAATAGCTCCTGTCGTCAGAGTGGTTCAGGCTGGTCAGGTAGGCTGGTCAGGCAGGCTGATGAGATAGCTCCGATCGGCAGGCCAATGAATGCAGCAATCCCTAAAACTTTCCACTTTTATACGTTTTTTCGTGACATTGGTGTCTTTTCGGTGACCTCCGTGTGTCTTCGGTGACCTCCGTGACTCTTCGGGCACCTCCGTGACTCTTCGGGCGCCTCCGTGACATCTTCGGGCGCCTCCGTGACATCTTCGGGCACCTCCGTGTCTCTTCGGTGATCTCCGTGACATCTTCGGGCACCTCCGTGACATCTTGGGGCACCTCCGTGTGTCTTCGGCCACCTCCGTGTCTTTTCGTGGGAAGTGACCGAAGAGACTCGGAAGTGAACGAATATCTTGGGGAGGATAACATCTTCATACATTACTACTACTGGAACGACATTGTGGAAAAACCCCACAACGGACGTACCCGAAAAGACACGGAGGTGAACGACATTGTGGAAAACCCCCACAGACAGGTCAGTACATATCCTATCATGTTCCCAGGTCACGCTCCATTCACCCAGACCGGAAGTGACGTCATACGGGACTGGTGGCGCCCCCTGGTGGAAAAACGGCAACCAAGAGTTACCTCCCTGGAAAATAAGGCTCGAAATCAATGCTACCTACTACTTGTTATTCTTGACGCATTCGTAGGGTGGATTTCTCTTGTAATAAATATATGACACCTCCAACAAATAGTATATCTTCACACAAGATAAACGGAAGGTTGACCACTTGAAAACCAGGACAGGAATTAGTTTTGATTTTTTTACAAGATAACCCTCTCCGACGATAAATATCTCAGAAATGCCTAAATAAGCTAGTGAGCCTATTTTAATGTACTATGAATCCGTTAAGCAATTGCTCATCGCATGTTCTGGATTGAAAAAAAAATCATAATGGAGTTTTTCCGTTGTACACGTCACATTTCCTTTGTTGATCCAATTTAGAAGTTTGCCTTCTACTGACATGGGCTGATAGTTGACCCAATTGTCGACTTTACAGAAATTGCTCCGATGACTTATGCTTTGCCAGATTTACCTCGGTCTTGTTTCGTTTCAATATATCGAGATAACTATCATCCCGCGGAACGGAATTGGTGCTAGGGGCCATGTGGATACTTCATAGTCTCCACATGAACAGCTACAATAAAAGCACGGCTGAGATACTAAGGCTACGTCCAAGTCCACCATATTCTCGAGTCTGAATGTTAGGTGCCGAGGGATGCTTTCCTGTATCTGCGTAATCTAACGGAGAGTAGGTATAGTTGCCTTCTAAGACTCTCATCTACATCTGTAGCTTGGACTGTTCGTTATAATCAGTGAATGCCCTAAAGTCTTCAATTATGCCATGAAGACAGATATCAGAGTAATCTGTCCGATGTTGAGCGTCATTTTTTCGCGGACAATTAATACTATAGTCTGTCTATTTTAATTAGTCGTCTACTTTGGAGCTTCTCAATAATCAGCATTAATTTTCTTTTTTGCATCCTGTAGAACAAACAGAACCCCGTGATATCGATAATATATCACGTTTGAAATAACTTTTTAATTCTCTGCATATAAAACTCCAGTACAGTGGTTTCATGTACCGGGACTCAATTACATAGGGAGACGTCATAATGCATTCGTGTTGTCTAGCACAAAGATCAACAATGCCGTGTATGGGCATAGAGGTGTGTGCGGTTGATCATTCGGCAATTTCACTGGACATGGGATATAAGCGACACTCCCATGGACCGCCTGCTATTACTGTATTCGGTATTATTGACCTTTGTGTCAGTGAGCATGAATACATTATGACGTCTCCTTATGTAATTGAGGCCCGGCACATAAACAACTGTACTGGGGTTTTATATGGAGTGAATTAAAAAGTTATTTCCAGTGTGATATATTATCTAATATCAAGGAGAAATGGTAGTCAATTTGTATAGAATTCAGTTTGTTCTACACAAATTGTTGCAGGGTTAACTACTGATTTATGACAAGCTCCAAAGTAGACGACTAATTAAAATGGACAGACTTTAATACTGTGCTATATATGTGTACAGTGACTGTACCACATGTACAGCGAAGCTCCATCGATTTAGTCCTTACGATACATAGAGAGACAATCAGATAGATAGCCTTGGGTCACTCGGTGACCCGATCAATTTTCTTTTTAAAACCTGTGTTTTGAGATCAAGGGGGTTTGGAGGAACACTATTTTGTTTTCGTAACGTGTTTTTTTATTATGATTTTAAAATTGTAAAACAACTCCTAAGCACACATGGGATGTGTTATACGGAGCAAATAACAGTTGCTATAGTTAAGATATACCATAGAATTGTGATGAATTATACAGAAACTCAACAGAATTAACAAAGGCAACTATTATAGAGTGGTTGAACAGAACAATAAAATTTACTATTTTTCAACAGGAATGCTATAAAAAAAACTGCAACTAAGATCATCAGAATATGTTGCATTTATATTTGTTATCTTTATCTCATATTCATTTCCGAGGGAGTCGAAACGTAAAGTCAGTTAGCAGGGAACAAAGACTAGATTCGTGTTAAACATTTTGTGTGAAATAACAAGATATGCCTAACAACACAATTCCCATTAAAACAGCCTATTCCTACAATATCTATTATCTTCATATTAATACACAACGCTATATATATATCTATCCATTTGATATTCATTCCTATTAAAATCAAAAGCACATAAAATATTCCAAATCTGCATGAACATATATATGGCACAGCCACATTTTGTACAAAAAAAAATATATATCCCACATTATTTCAAAACATTTCAAGAAATTATTTGCAGAAGACGGTGATGGAAGTTGGCACAATATGATGCATTCCGAGTCAATCAATGAAGCCACATTGGTAATATATATAGCTTTGTATAGACTGCCTCATCATTAGGTATAAAACCAGCAGGCACCATATGACAGAATACCGCCAATTGTCCGTAACGGAAAGGCTAATGATCATGGATCGAGTTTTTGTTATTTTCTTGTTAACAAATCTTTCAGCAGTATACAACTAATCTACAACACCAGAGGGCTGTTTTTTTACTATTTTATGTACGCTTTTGTATAACAAAAGCAGCTTTCATGCTTACCCAACAATTCATGAACTTGTAGAATGAATTTTTCGTTATAATGTAATTCTTCCGAAATGTGCTTATTTAGCTGTTCTATAATCTCTGTTTTCATATCATTGATTGAGACACATAGCGAAGGTGAAACGGTTAAGCACACGATAGAGTTCACGATAGATGGAAGAACATTATGCAGATAGCGGTGAATAGGCTTATATCCACCGAGGGTTCCTGTCAATGTTTCATGACAGATCTTCTTGTAACTGGCTGATTTGTGTGAAAATGCTACCAGAACCAAACCAGTGGAATCAGAATAGATGCGACATGATAGAACGAAGAAAGACGAGAGTGATGAGAAGAATTGAAGTGGAGACAGAAGATGCACCGTCGTCACATTCGTCATAACGTAATGCCTTCACTTCCTTCCATGCCTTCTTCAATACAAAATCCTTACGGAAACCAGGTGGAGATGTGGAATCAAAGATAGGTATGGTTATTCCCGTGATTAGGTCTTCCTCCTCTTCTTCCTCTCTTTCTTCTTCTTTATTTTCTTCCTTATTTTCCTGCTCTTCATTCTTAACCTCCTCGTTTCCACTATTACGTGCTGCTTCTCGCTCTGCCTCCAGCGCTGCCTCTCTCTCTTGCTTCGTACTATTGAATGTGACGAGAATTGGACCCCATTTTATATATTCATCAGCTCGAGTGGTGTACCAAAGTGGTCCGTTTGTGGCTTCCACATAAAACTCATCCACCTTGCGTGAGGGATAAAGCCGGTATTTTCCCAGATTGCCATAGACCAAGCTTAGCGCGTTCCTGGTGTCATTGCTAACCGATATTTCCAATCTCCCATAAAGACCATTGCCGTAACTACCAGCATAGGATGATAAAAGACGGTTGGGTCTTATGTCGGTTCTGATCCAAGACCGGGAGTACGATGCCTTTGGCTTGGGTAGAGTGTTGAGGATGTTCTCCACGCTAGAGCAAATCCTTGGTACATCCACCCAGGGTTCCGTCTCCAGAAGAATGTCCAGGGCATAAATGTTGATCAGGGCTTTAATTGCGGCGGCCTTCTCTCCCGTCTGACCAGTCAACGATGTGTAGACACCGACTCTTCTCGAGGGGATCAAGGTCAGCAGGGACTCGTAACCCGCCCATGACCCGGCTTTGGAAAGAATCTTGAAACCTGGAGAAGAAAAGTGGAGAACGGACATGGTAAATATTCTTGTGAGAGCTACAATGCAATAAATCCATTCAACAATAAGACCGAGTGGGGTGAACTCCATGAATTTGTATCATGATAAAACGTAAGAACAATCCACAGGTCGGAAGTATCTGTATAGGCGGCGCTTACTGTAATGATGGTTTGTTCATCTGTTGCGACATCGTATTATACCGGTTCATCTCTCTTTCGTAACACACTGAATGTCGGTGTCCAGCCTAGTTAATTTCTTGTAATACAAACACGCATGAAAGAACAATATCAGTATAAAAACAAACCACTTTCTTGCCAGATAGAACAGGTTAACAGTTTCCAATGATTGCAGTCATATCTCCAGGCATAAATTATAATATAATTATATTCCAACATTATATTATACTACATTATATTCCTACAGAAAATACTGGCTCGGGTGAGAATGGAACTCACGACTTAGGGGATACCGTCCCACTGCTTTACCAAATGAGCCCAGTCCAGTTGGGAACAGCTCGCTAATTCAATCCTTTGCGTAGGCGTATCACAAACATTTGTTATTTAATCCAAATAAATTTCCAAGCCGTATTCCAGAGTATGAGTTATCTCCATGACGATTTGAGTGTGCCTATTCATATTAACACCATGAAGATCTAACACTACACGGTGTTCCTACGGCGCTTGACCCTCATTTTCTACAATACCACACATTATTCGGCTTGAGGAGATTTGTTTGCTTGCCATATATCTGTGCCAAAAAAGGTCCTCATTGCTGGCTGCTGTTCAGGTCCGAGTTTTAGTGGCTATCTATTACATAACGTTCTTTTCCTGATTGAAGAAATTACCCCGTTTGGTAAGACGAGTGTTCAACTTGATCAGTTAGGACCAACCGTCACAGTTCGTTATATCAATATCTGATATTACCATGATCGAATGCACATTTAAGGCTAAGTTGGAATATGACACTAATATCTATGCACATCTCTGGAAAAAAAACCTTGGCGAGTTTACATTCAGGGTTTTGCATAAATTAATTTATTTAAAAAAAACCTCAAACGCGCAAGTTTTGCTACTTTCCCGGTGTATTTTCTTTGAAAACTTGCTACCAATAAATAATCAGTAACATGAAAATATGCGTCAAATAATAACACTTCATTTCAGGGTCGTACATTTAGAAATTTCGTTAAATTAAAAATCTCACAGTTCGGCAGAAAAATTGGTTTTGTGAATAACTACTACAAAACAATTTTGCCGATGATGAAATTCTTAAACGCGTAGTTTGGTCACTAGGTGCAAGCATTCCATGTGAAAAAATGGAAATAAAAATAAAATCCACGCGTAGCCACTTTTTAGCTAAAATTGAAATTTCAGGAAATGTTTTGCATATTATAGAATTCTGACATCTCAGGATTTGAAGCGGCACTATTCGGATAATTTTTTCGCCAAAAAGATTCATTTCACTATACCGAAATTATGAAATATTCGTTAAAAAACGCTTGTATGGCAAGGTATAGGTTGACCCTGACCTGTTGATATGTGGAGATGGTAGCCCTGGTTAAAGGGGGTTCATCAACCAGGATAAGATGCACTCAGCTCTAAGCTGGAATTGATCAATCTAATGGAAGTTTCTGTTAAATTGATTTTCCTCACCTCTGTAATAACCCAGATCCCATCCTAATCCGGCTCTGTCCTGTGAGTAGGAGACTTGCACACTTGGCTGATTGAATCCCCCGGAGTTCACCTCGAATGGATGACCCAGAGTGGCCGTTTGATCGTAAGTCTCCTGCAGCAGTTCCTTTGGTAAGACCACGTGACCACGGAGGTTCAATCCTTCTTGAAGATGAAAGTTGACCCATTTTGCCATGTCATAGGCTGTTGAACACAAGGAACCAGCGGAACCGACCAGATTGATGGTGCTGTGAAAATAAATTCAGATGTTATATATGTATGCCAAGGTGGGCTTTTGGCATTTAATCCGATCGGATGTGACTACAGATTAACCCATTAACGGTTTGGCTCAATTAAGATCAACGATATAAGAGTGTGAGGGCGTGGAAGTTCCAAATTGCCCAAACGCGAATAGGTCCTATGTGAATTTTCTACTCAATTGACACTCTGGTCACCCACCTTACTGCCTCCCAGGGTACGTGTGACAAATTCCCGTTGACCTTCATCATGGGCATGGCGAATTTCCGGAACTGTGGTGCTGCTTCATGGATGAATTTTGATGATGTCATGCCGATTGGGTTGAGCACGTGCTCTCTCACCAATGTATCCCATGGTTTCTCTCCGATTTTCTCCAACACCTCTTGAACGATGTTGTACAGTACCTTGCTTTCTGTTTGCTTTGCTCTGAATCCTGTCACTTCTTGCATAAAGAAAAGTCGACTGAAAGAATATGGAATAAAATTGTTTGAAAATTTCGAGCAAATGGTAGCGTAGTTCAATTAATCCATTTATTCGATAATGTTATTGTGGATTTCTTTCGTAGGCTGTCTCTCATATGGACCCTGTGATAAGTATACACCAATGCCGCTAGTCACATTCCGTTTCCGTATTTGAAGAAACACAACCACTGTTAATACTTTATGGTATTGAGCACAGTCGTCCTTGTTGCATGTTTTCTTGGAATTAGCGGGACCAATTCATTAGAATGAGAGTTTATTTTTATACGTCTCAAGATAAACAAAACGCATTGAAGCACTGCGGAAATAAACGATTCATCAGACTTACTTATGCAGTTCAGTTCTTCCCATTCCGTCATTAAGGATAATACCATCACCTCCCGCCAATCCCGTTCTATGTGACACGAGATCTCGTAATGTCACGTGATTTGTGATGTACTTGTTGCCCAAACGGAACTCATCGCCAAGAATATCCTTCACTGGGGTGTCCCATGAATAGCTGTAAGTAGAAAATACATCAGTGATGAAGCGGATTCTCTATTCTCTTATGAATACGCCTTTTCACATACTTTGGTAAGAAAGAAACCCAGTCATTCTTGTTCAACGACATATAGACGATGTCCTCTCTATGGATCATCCTGATGTCATATTCAGTAACTGCCATACCTCTCACGTCGTCACAGGGGCTTGTAGTTGGTCGTTTATTAATTATGATATTAATATTCAAATATACTCTCCTCCTGTGTAAATAGAGTATGGGGAGAGTATATATAAATATTAATATCATAATTAATAACCGACCAACTACACGCCCCTGTGCACGTCGTCTATACAAGAGAGACAACACGTTTTGACGTGGTCAACCGCCTTTCAGTAATATTCCCGACGGACGTTTACTTCTGTTCCCTGTAGCAATATCTAGATTTCTGCGACAATTAAGTCCATTTCGACCATCATCACAAACCACCGTTGCAGAAAGTGGTTCCAAAAGGTGAAACAAATAGCGTTTCGTACCTTGTCTTTATTTCACCGTCAATCAATTAATGTGATCCAATTATTTCAGCCCAAAGTGTATATCACCAAAATGTCTTGGACCAATTAATCCGACCCGAAAATATTGGGTCAAATGTCGGTCCCCATAACGTGTTGGTTGGTAGTGAACCATTATATATTGGGAATTCTCTCCAATATTCGCGAGCCTGATCGAAGTCACATCCACACTACCCCCAAACCCCAGTATACATGGGATGAAGGATTGGATAAAAATTGTTAATTCAAACATTCCTACCCATAAATATTAGATCAAATTTTGACCTCGAAAGTGTTTGTAAAGCAAAATCTCCTATATAACGTTTGGCGATGCGAAGAATGGAATATGAGGGAGGTTAATCATTGTGCTTGTTGTATTGTGTCTTGTAAATATGGTGGAGCATGAACGCTAGAACCAAACACGTGCATTTTATTAATATTCCCTCGCTTGGGACGCTTCTACTACCTAACGGTCACATAGTTCATCATTTTTCATCAGATGACTATTACATCATTGCTTTGAAACGTGTATCCATATACCGCTCCAGCCTATTACATCGTTGCTTTGAAACGTGTATCTATATACCGCTTCAACCGGTGCTAGGGGCCTTGTCGGCATGCCATCCAACATGTCCACATGCACAGCTACAATAAAAGCGTGGCTGAGACACTAATTCATCACGAGAATCAGTTTTGGTTCTTGTCAAGTTTTTAGAAACATACAGTCAGTATATATGCCAGTAGTATATAAAGAGCAAATTCCCGCCGATTTATGCAAATGAGGGGGAAACTGGGGGCGGCTCTCGTCCAATCAGAAGCGAGTATTTTGTCACGTGACTGACCTTGCCCACCTCCAGCACAGAAGAGTTCCAATCTAGGGGGAGGTAACTCTGGGTCACTATAGTTCCGGCAAAGGGCCCCTGGGCATGTATTCATCCGCGGTGATGCGGTTTTGGCGGTGATGCGGTCGCGGGAAAAAAGCTTCCGCGGAGAAAAAGTAGTCCCTAGATAAAATGGTCCGATGGGGTCGAGTGAGGTATCAAAGTGAAGCTTAGGTGAAGGGGCATCTAATGGACTGGGTGTGGGGTTGACATATCGGCCTTCTGCGCATGCGCGGTGGCCGAAGGGTATGAAAATAGCCTTTTTGGAGCTAGGGGAGCCCCTAGTGGACCGATGGGGTCGAGTGAGGTATCAAAGTGAAGCATTCATGAAGGGGCATCTAATGGACTGGGTGTGGGGTTGAAATAGCGGCATTGTGCGCATGCGCGGTGGCCCAAGGGTATGGAAATAGCCGTGTTGGAGCTAGGGGAGCCCCTAATGGTCGAATGGGGTCGAGTGAGGTATCAAAGTGAAGCCTAGGTGAAGAGGCATTCAGGCAATGGGGTGGGTGCATGTAAAATTTTTCCTGAAAAAAAAACGGAAAACGGACTTTATCGAAAAACCTGGGAAAATGCCTATATGGGGTATGGGTGGTATATAGGTCGCCGGGCTTAACGGGGCTCGCCTGTCAATAGAGTTATCTCCCCCTAGTTCCAGGGTGGGTGTATGTAAAAATTTTCCTGAAAAAATACGGAATACGGACTTTATCCTAAATTACGGGAAAATGCCTATATGGGGTATGGGAGGTATAGGACCATCCTGGGAAACGTACTTCTATACATTTGCGGTAGGGTTGTGGGGTCTCGTTTTACTCGTCTCATCATTTAGAACATGATAGGAAGTGTCCCCGTGCGAATCGGTGAAATTTTTGAAAAAGTACGATATAGCCTCATATAGTCCCATACTGAGGGTATAGGATCAATGTTTGTCCCCCTGGGAAACGTACTTCTATACATTTGCGGTAGGGTTGTGGGGTCTCGTTTTACTCATCTCGTCATTTAGAACATGATAGGAAGTGTCCCCGTGCGAATCGGTGAAATTTTTGAAAAAAGTCACCGAGCCCCATATAGTCCCATACTGGGGTATAGGTTCAATGTTTATCCCCCTGGGAAACGTACTTCTATACATTTGCGGTAGGGTTGTGGGGTCTCGTTTTTCACGTCTCGTCATTTAGAACACGATAGGAAGTGTTGCGGAGCGAATCGGTGAAATTTTTGAAAAAAAGTCACCAAGGCCTGGGTAGGCCCATAGGCCTATACTGCATGGCTATGGGTGTATAGGGCCATACGGGGTGGACATGTTGGAGTCTAGGTGAGTCCCTGGTGGTCCAATGGGGTCGAGTGAGGTCTTATTTTGAAGCTCTCGTGCAGCAGCATCCGACTGGGCTAATGGTTCGTCCGTGTTCAATAGTCTGCGCATGCGCAGTCTGGCCGTAGTATAGAAAACAGGCATTTTGGGTGCTATGTAGGGGTGTGTTTGGGTTAGAGATGAGCTAATCACGGTTCGAATGGGTCGTGTGAGGTGTCAAAGTGAAGCTTGTGTGGGGTAGAGTCAGAATGGTGTGTTTTTGAATGCATGTCGCGTCAATCTGCGCATGCGCAGTTGGTTGTAGTAAGTAAAGTGGCCATTTTGGGGCAGTGAAGGAAGGTATTTGGGGTCGAGATGGGCTATTCACGGTTCGAATGCGTCCTGGAAGGTGTCATCTTGTAGTTCTCGGGGTGTACATTCCGATTTGAGGGATGTTCGCGTCATCTGTGACGTCATCGGTGACGTCATCGGTACGAGTAGTAGCGAAAGTGGCCATTTTCGGGCAGTACATGAAGGTATTTGGGGTCGAGATGGTGCGGTAGGAATATCATTCTGCGCATGCGCAGACGCAATGCGGAGCTCTCGTCCAATCAGAAGCGAGTATTTCAAATCCGTCACAGAGCTCTCAGCCAATCAGAAGCGAGTATTTTGACCCGGTGCATTATGGGCCATATCAAGATGGCGGCACGTATGTTCAAGATGGCGGCACATCCGGTGTCGAAAACTGGCCATTCCGTCGGGATGTGGTCACCTAGTGTCGAAAACTGGTCCTTGTATGGGTCCTGCTAGACGTTTTGACGCCATGATATAGACCGGAGAGAGAGAGAAAACAACAACAACAAGGATGACACATGAGGGAACAACAACAACAACAAGTTTTTTTTCATATAGTTTATTTTCCCCTCCATCATAACATACCCACGCTGGGGGAGCCGCGTTGGGTATGTTTACAATTCAAGAAAGACTCTTGTCCAATGAGACCGCCATTTGCATCTGTCCTGTTCCTGTCCGTTAGATGTATTCTTGTCCAATCAGAAGTCGCCATTTCAGAGAGTTCCTTCTTCGGTCATGTTCATTCTGAACCGTTTATTCTAATCATCGTCGGCCAGGCCTGGATATTCTTCGGGCAGCATGTCCTGAAACAGTTGTTTGCGCATTCTGATCGCATTTTCCAGGGCCTCGGTGGGTGGTAAACCCATATCCTCTTCCAAGTGACGCTTGGTCTTCATGATGGACCTGTGCGTGGGGTCCCCTTTCATTTCAAGCGGTAGTAAGGTATACTGTTCATAGATCGCCATGGCTGTTTTCCTGATGCGGGGGCGCATTTGGGTGTACGTCTGTTGTAAATTATCCTCTCCGGCGTCCTCGATCGCTTCAGCGTGAGTATTGATAGCTGCTGTCACAATACGATCCCAGAAGTTAGGTTCTGCCTCACTTTCCTGGGATGAAGGCTGATTCTCTGAGGTCAAGCTCTCCATATCAGTAGATAGACTGTCAGCCATCTTGGATTCGGTATCAGTCGATGCACTCTCATCAATCTCTGTATCAGTATCTGCCTCAACGGGCTCCTCGGCGTCTTCAGTCCCATGTATATTTTCTGGTGTCGCATCATATCGTAATGTCTGGTGAACGTGCGTTCACACTCAGAACAAGTATAAGCCATGTTGACGGTTGAACGTCGACTGTGCGTGTTTTGGGAATACGCTCGCTTTTATAGACAGTAACGCCCATCAACGCTTAGCTCAACGCTTCAACGCCCTGGTGAATTAGCTCAGAAGCTCTGATTTCATGGAATTGACACCAATTCATCGAAATGCAGTGACGCCCGTCAACGCCCGTCGTTACGCCTTAACGCTCGTCTCAACGCTTTAACACACTTTCTTAATGCTTTAACGTTGTTTAATGATGCGTTCGAACAAATGTTTCTTTTGTGCTATTGCTCTGACATACGCCGCTTTCCAGTTCATGCCCGAGGTTTCCAACATCGACGCTGTTCTTTCAATTTCCATATGGACCGGGTCCTTATCCAGCAATTTCATATGGGTCAGTAAGTCGACATACTGCTGACGTAAAGCCCGTCGTAGTCTGGGTGCCAATCTGTTATGGGCTAAAATTGCAGCTTCCTCTTTCGAATACCCTTTGCGTTGAAACTTCTGTGGCCTCCAACATCCCGCCCATCTCGGCGTCCATACTCTCTTTGAACAAATCCTTCCATAGCCTCGAGTTCACATTATGTTCTTCAACCTCGGGTTGGGCCTTCACGGTTGGGTGATATTCCAGGACTGATGGTATGAAGCGGGCCCGCTGTATGGGGGTGGGCTTCTGCTGCTGCTCTGCCAGGAGTGCACTCAGCGGATGGTGTAGGGGTATATGCCGTTGTGGTGATTCCTCGCCGGGTAACAGGTGGGTCGTCAGCCGACGATCTTCGGGGGTATGGGCTTTTAAATCTGCGAACAGGTAGCCGTACGGACGAATTGTCGCTTCTTGAAACGCCCACATAAAATGGTCAATGTTCTGAGGATAAATTCGACTACCAAACACACGGATTTGTGCTCTATCAATGGGATTGGAGAACAACACAAAGTATTGGCAGTTCAAGGCAATATCTCTGGACACCTTCCC
>JAVTVY010021922.1:0-98553 GCA_036873755.1 Hanleya hanleyi
TCTTGGGCCTGAGTTTCTTTCTGATTTTCTTCGTGGACTTCCACAGTGGCCATGGTCACTGACCAGTCCAACTCGTCTGATGACCGCTTGATAAGCACTTCATCCACATCCACCACGGCATCTTCCAATGCAGACCATAGATCAGGGTGAAGGGTAAAATGCACTGTACCTCCATCTAGCCGAGCCAATTTAGCAAAGAAAGGGCCGCGTCGAATGTACACATCGTGACACAAGTGGATGAGGTCGCCGTCCAGTTCACCAGACAACACCCGTTTGAATTTGGTCCAGCCCTCCCGGGACAGATGAATGTGAGCCGGGCACGGTTGTGTAGGGTCCGCATCACAGATGTCTCCCACCTCCTCCATGATATCGACCTTATCCGCATACACGTGCAGGAAAACCTCGGGGGTCAAGCTGAAATACGCCAGTACTATATGCTCCGTCATGGTCAGTACGTGAATGGTACCAGATTTCACTGTCTCTCGTATTTATAGGGAGAACCCTGTGAGATCAAAGGATCAGGTGGTCATGTCATTGGGCTGACTGAGTCTAGCCGGGTAATCAATGGCATCGTCGTCGGGTTCATGTAGTTGTTCATGGGGTTCAGCCATTGGCCCCGCGGCTTCATCACGGATTTTGTCTTCTTCATCGTTCTGGCCCGTCATGTGTGTGTGGGTGGCTTCATGAGGTGACACTGTCATTCCAGCCTCTGCGCATTCTATACATATAGTATTTTCTCCATCCGCTTTTTTTTTCATTAGGTTCATCTAGTGCGTGTTCGATAGCATGAGCCCATGCCAATTGGTGGGGTGATCGATCGTCGGGTATAAATAACTGGTCCACCAGAGGGCCTATTTTCTCCAAGGCTGACCACAGAGAGGGAGTTAGGAGGAAACTTCGAGCCGGCTCTTGGTAGCGTCCCACCCGTGGGTAGAGCGCAGTATGGTATAAGTAGTTGGCCTTGTCCAGGTGGATCAGGTGTCCGTCTAACTCTCCGCTCAACACCCGTTTAAACTTAGTCCACCCATCACGCTGTAGTGTCACCGTATTCGATAAAGTCTCAGGGGACGCCCTCCAATCCCCGCCACTATCTTCCACCAGAGTCACATAATCTTCATAAACGTATAATCCCAGCGCACTTCCGGAGAACTCGCGCGCGCGCTCGCGCTGCGGGGCGCTGGGGCGGGGCGGGAAAACACAAAACACACCGGCGATTGAACATACGGACGTCTAAGAGGAAACATTAGGAACTCTTCTATGTTTGGAGGTAGTTTTTAGTGAAAAACCCGGAAGTGACGTCATACAGGGTCCAGTTTTCGACACTGAGTGACCACATCCGACAAAATGGCCAGTTTTCGACACCGGATGTGCCGCCATCTTGAACATACGTGCCGCCATCTTGGATATGTCCCATAATGCACCGGGTCAAAATACTCGCTTCTGATTGGACGAGAGCTCTGGGACGGATTTGAAATACTCGCTTCTGATTGGACGAGACCTCCGTATTGCATCTGCGCATGCGCAGAATGATATTCCTACCGCACACCCAACCCATCAGATGCCCCTTCACGAATGCTTCACTTAGATACCTCACTCGACCCCATTGGTGCATTAGGGGCTCCCCTACATCCCAACACGGCTATTTTCATACACTTGGGCCACCGCGCATGCGCAGAATGCCGATAGTTCAACCCCACACCCAGCCCATCAGATGCCCCTTCACATAAGCTTCACTTTGATACCTCACTCGACCCCATTGGTCCATTAGGGGCTGCCCTAGCTCCCAACACGGCTATTTCCATACCCTTGGGCCACCGCGCATGCGCAGAATGCCGATAGTTCAACCTCATATCCAGCCCATCAGATGCCCCTTCACGAATGCTTCACTTAGATACCTCACTCGACCCCATTGGTCCATTACGGGCTCCCCTAGCTCCAACACGGCTATTTCCATACCCTTGGGCCACCACGCATGCGCAGAATGCCGATAGTTCAACCCCACACCAGTCCATCAGATGCCCCTTCACGAATGCTTCACTTTGATACCTCATACGACTCCATTGGCCCATTAGGGACTCCCCTAGCTCCAAAACCGCTATTTCCATACCCTTGGGCCACCGCGCATGCGCAGAATGCCGATATTTCAACCCCACACCCAGCCCATCAGATGCCCCTTCACGAATGCTTCACATCGATACCTCACTCGACCCCACTGGACCAGTAGTCAATCTCCTAGCTCCAAAAAGGCTATTTTCATACCCTTTGGCCTCCGCGCATGCGCAGAATGCCGATAGTTCAACCCCGCGCCCAGCCCATCAGATGCCCCTTCACCTAACCTTCAATTTGATACCTCACTCGACCCCATCGGACCCTTAGGGGCTCCCCTAGCTCCAAAAGGCTATTTTCATACCCTTCGGCCGCCGCGCATGCGCAGAATGACGATATTTCAACCCCACACCCAGCCCATTAGATGCTCCTTCACCTAACCTTCACTTTGATACCTCACTCGACCCCATCGGACCATTTTATCTAGGGACTACTTTTTCTCCGCGGAAGCTTTTTCCCGAGACCGAATCACCGCCAAAACCACGGCCAAACCGCATCACCGCGCATGAATACATTTTTTTTTTTTTTTTTTTTTGCCGGAACTTTTTTTTTGCCCGAACATGCCCGAACATGCCCGAACCACGCCGCCATCTTGCTTTACAACAGGGCCGACACCCACCATCTTGGGGTGCACTCCGGAGATTCTTTTATTCGGCATGGAATAGACTATGGGTCCGTTTTTCGGCCACCAGTTGTCGCAAAACCTTCAACCCAAATCACTTATATGTATATATTTTCTGAAAGAGCATGATGAAACTATTATTTTAAGATATAACACTGCTATGTTATAGAAAATTTAACTCGAACATTCTCCTCCATGCTTGCTTCATTTTTCCTAGAAAACCCCTTAAAAATGTCGAAAAATGGTCAAATTCGGCTCAATTTCCAGAAAAATCTGTAAGAGCGATTTCAATTAAACTTCTTACTCACGTTCCCTGGTCCGGTCTCAACTTAAAAAGGCAAAAAAAAGGGGGATGTTAACCTAACCGTTTTTTGTCAGATTTTCTTCCCGTAAATGAGTCCCGATTTTTAGGCACACCCAAGGGGCATAACTGAGGCAGGACAAACTTTACTCCATGATCCCGATCAGCGTGTAGACGAAGCCAGCACTCGATTTGTACGTACTCGTTTGCAGCGTTGATAATGCTGAACAGGATGGCATTATAGATATAAGCTATTAAGAAGACAAGAAGAATTATGATGTAGCAGAACAAGGGCAGTCTATCGTATTATGAAATTAGAGAGGGGCCATTACTACGAAACTGCGGAGGGCCACCTTAAGGGGCAGGATGTTTTTTACGAAATTAATTATTCACATGTATCGTAATCTCAGAGTGTTTGCGAGTATGGCGGTATACAACACTTGCCAGTTATACATATTATTTTGGGAAATCCGACCGATAACTTTCCCCCTACCCCATCTTTGTTTTGATCAATTTTGCCAATTCTAGCAGGATTTTCGAGAACAAAACTCAAAATTAACCTATTTCTTCTTAATAATGGTCATCCATTCGGCAATATGAAGGCCGTGGTTGCTTTTCCGCTTTCCAATGATAGCAGAAACGCGGAAAAATGCAAATAAGAGATGTAACCAAGTCAAATTATTGGTAATTTTGCACTCAATTTTCTCTTAGAAACATGGGAAATACTTCAGAAACTTGAGAAATAATTTGTAAAACCATAATAATATACATCCATTCCATCCTTTATGGACTGTAAATGGGTTCTCTTGTAAAGAAAATTTACACTGGCAAATTTATATCATTCTGATAGGACCTCGTTCTGCCATAATATCCACCGAAATCTCAGTCCAGGGGGAGATAACTCCTGTATGGAATACAGTATGCAGTAACCTCAATTGTATACTAATGGACACACTGTGGATTATTTTAATCGAACTCCTGGTCTTCTTTCCACCTGCTTCCGAAAATAGAGCTTCAGGTATAACTAGGCAGTCAAAATTAAACAATCTGGCGTAATGATACATCTCCGCTCCGTAACGGAGTCTACATTAAGATAATGCATAGACTCCACTATTATGCCTTAAGGGTGCACTCCGGAGATTCTTTTATTCGGCATGGAATAGACTATGGGTCCGTTTTTCGGCCACCAGTTGTCGCAAAACCTTCAACCCAAATCACTTATATGTATATATTTTCTGAAAGAGCATGATGAAACTATTATTTTAAGATATAACACTGCTATGTTATAGAAAAATTTAACTCGAACATTCTTCTCCATGCTTGCTTCATTTTTCCTAGAAAACCCCTTAAAAATGTCGAAAAATGGTCAAATTCGGCTCAATTTCCAGAAAAATCTGTAAGAGCGATTTCAATTAAACTTCTTACTCACGTTCCCTGGTCCGGTCTCAACTTAAAAAGGCAAAAAAAAGGGGGTGAAAACCTAACCGTTTTTTGTCAGATTTTCTTCCCGTAAATGAGTCCCGATTTTTAGGCACACCCAAGGGGCATAACTGAGGCAGGACAAACTTTACTCCATGATCCCGATCAGCGTGTAGACGAAGCCAGCACTCGATTTGTACGTACTCGTTTGCAGCGTTGATAATGCTGAACAGGATGGCATTATAGATATAAGCTATTAAGAAGACAAGAAGAATTATGATGTAGCAGAACAAGGGCAGTCTATCGTATTATGAAATTAGAGAGGGGCCATTACTACGAAACTGCGGAGGGCCACCTTGCTTTACAACAGGGACGACACCTCAACCAATCAAATTCAACCTCACACTTACAATTCAACCAATCAAAAGCCTCGTTACAAACCATACAGTTGTGACGTCATAGTTACATCCGGGTGAAAAGGGGCTTTAGTTGCCCTATATCCACTACTTCCCTCTCTACCCCAAACACACCTCCACGCACCCCCCAAAATGGTCACTTTACTTACTACAACCAACTACGCATGCGCAGATTTACGCGACTTGCAATAAAAAACACGCCATTCTGACTCTACCCCACAAAAGCTTCACTTTGATACCTCCCACCACCCATTGGGACCAATAGCGGTCCATCTCTACCCCAAACACACCCCCACGTACCCCCAAAATGCCTGCTTTCTATACTACGGCCAGACTGCACATGCGCAGAACGAACCATTAGTCCAGTCGGGTGCTCCTTCACGAGATCTTCAAAATAAGACCTCATACGACACCATCGGACAACTAGGGGCTCACCGAGACCCCAACACGTCCACCCAATATGGAACTATCCCCCTATAGCCAGTATGGGCCTATATGGGCCTATATACAGACCTACCCGGTACTTTTCCCAAAAATTCACCGCTTACCTCCGAGACCCCTCCCATCGTGTTTTTCTTGGCGAGACGAGAAAAACAAGACCAAACAACCCATAGTAACACCCACAAAAAAATTCCCAGGTTGGACCTATACCCTCATAGCCAGTATGGGGCTATATGGGCCTATATACAGACCTACCCGGTACTTTTCGAAAAAGTTCACCGCTTAGCTCCGAGACCCCTCCCATCGTGTTTTTTGTGGCGAGACGAGAAAAACAAGACCAAACAATCCATAGTAACACCCCCCAAAAAATTCCCAGGTTGGACCTATACCCCCATAGGCAGTATGGGTCTATATACAGACCTACCCGGTATTTTTCGAAAAAAATTCACCGCTTACCTCCCATCGTGTTTTTCTTGGCGAGACGAGAAAAACAAAACCAAACAACCCATAGTAACACCCACAAAAAATTCCCAGGTTGGACCTATACCCCCATAGCCAGTATGCGGCTATATACAGACCTACCCGGTACTTTTCGTATAATTTCACCGCTTAGCTCCGAGACCCCTCCCATCGTGTTTTTCTTGGCGAGACGAAGAAAACAAGACCAAACAACCCATAGTAAAATGCAGAAAATAAATGACTACCCCTATACCCCATGGAGATATACCCATACAGGCATTTCCCCGTATATTGTATAATACATATAATTGTACGAGTCCGCGGAGAGCCCGGAGATCTCCGCAACCATCGCCAGCGATGCCTGACTTGCCTTGAAGGTGTATCCTTGGCCGGGTGTGATCTTTGCACGAGGAGAGAGGAGATTTTCCGGTGGGCGAAGTGAATTGAACATCCGGGCACTTTTACATCCGGGGACTTTTACATCCGGGTTCTTGTACATCCGGGTTCTTGTCGCTGACGTCCGCACCTACATCCGGGTACTTCTATGTTGGCCTAAAAGAGCCAGAATTTTTACGGTATTCATCATTTCCAGATCCACAGCCGACATGTTATCTTGCACAACTTGCCAGAAGCCATTTACTCGCCCAGAAGATTTGCGACGACACGAGTCCTCCATCCACAACGGTGCACGATATACTTGTATAACCTGCGCACGGTCATTTAATCGGGAAGATGCTTTACTGCGCCACGAAGGTTCACTCCACGAGGGTGCGACGGAACAATGTAATGAATGTGATCAACTCTTCAAACGACCCAGTCAGTTAAGACAGCACCAACGTTTGATTCATGGTCGGTCACCACGGTATGTGCGACAACTTCCCACTAAAGAGGCACCCATGAGGGTCGGACTTAGTGAAGATGAGCCCGGGGAGACGAATGCCACTGGTGATGCGATCACGAAGAGCCCGCCTATACCCACAGTTCAGAAGAGTCTGGATATCCAGCCGGCCCCCAGCGTTACTGTTCCCAGTCAGACGCCTGACAACATCGAACATTTTCTAGACGAGCCCATAAATGTTCCTAGCGATCTCTTACAGGACGCCCATCCAGTGAGTGACATCTATCAGCGCCACTGGCCCATGATACGGCACTGTTTCCACCGTCATCGCTCTATTCAAGATATCTACAATTTCCGACTGACCGACCTCGCCCATCCACGCAGCTACGTGAAAGCCATCTTCAATGACCAAGCTACGTCCTTCAAACTAAATCTGGCGTTCGGTTATGTGCTGCAGCATAAGGAGACAGATCAAGTCCGATACTTTTACCCGAGCAGTAACATCCGGGTATTTGACCAGCCGTTTACCATCATTAACCGGGCGTCGCTAGAGATGATGCTGGACCAAGTGGAACAATTGGATGTCTTGGGATGGGCCTATGAACAGCGCCCCAACTTCCAATGGGTCGTAGAGAGGGTGACCAATGTTACGTTCTTCGTGACCAAATTACGGAATCTTCCCATCGGGTGAATGTATTCACCCATGCACTGATAAATACTCAGAATGCGCAAACAACTATTTGAGGATATGTTGCCTCAACGGTATCCTGGCATGCCTGACGACGATTAGACCAAACAGGTCAAAGCGAACATGGGCGAAGATGGAACTTTCTGAAATGGCGACTTCTGATTGGACAAGAACAGCCGATAATACATCTAACGGACAGGAACGAATATGACAGATGGAAATGGCGGCCTCTGATTGGACAAGAGGCTACTTGTATTGTAAACATACCCAACGCGGCTCCCCCAGCTTGGGTATGATGTACTGGAGGGGAAAATAAAATGATTGACCTATCATCTTTGTTGTTATTGTTCTCTCACCGGTCTACATGCGACATTGTACAGAGTACATGTTCATTGAGAGAGAGAGAGAGGGAGAGAATTAAGGTTCAACGTCGCATTCCGCAATATTCCAGCTATATAGCGACATGGACAGAGAGTATGTACATGGACTTGCACAGAGTATATATACATGGACGTGAACAGAGTACATGTAGAATGACATGTACAGAGTACATGTAGATGGACAAGGAACATGTATATTGACAGTATATGTACATGAACAGATTACATGTACAGCCACATAGTACATGTGCATGGATATGCACAGAATACATGGACATGCGCAGAGTACATGTATTCTGTGCTTGGTGGCGTACCCTATGCCCTACGGGCTATAGGGTACAGGATGCACCACAGGAGCGTGTGCCTGCATACAGCGACACACACATGCATACACACACACACGCATACACACACACACGCATAAACACACACACATGCACGCACACACACACGCGTACGCACACGGAAGCATACACACACACACACACGCATACGCAAACACACGCACGCACACACACACACATACGCGCATACGCGCATACACTCATTGCGCATTGCGCCGCAAGATCAATAGGGCTCGAAATGCGCTTCTATACTACTGATCCTTCCTTCACTGCCCCAAAATGTCCACTTTCGCTACTACTCGTACTGATGACGTCATAGATGACGTAAACATCCCTCAAATCGTGGTCTCCACCACGGGAACTACAAGATGACACCCCACACGACGCATTGGGACCAAGGATGGTCCCTCTCTACCCCAAACACACCTCCACACACCCCCAAAATGCCCACTTTGGCTACTATTCTTACTGATGACGTCACCAATGACGTCACATATGACGTGAACATCCCTCAAATCGTGGTCTGCACCACGAGAACTACAATATGACACCTCCCACGACGCATTCGGACCAAGGATGGTCCATCTCTACCCCAAATACCTTCGTTCACTACCCCAAAATACCCACTTTCGCTACTACTCCTACTGATGATGCCACCAATGACGTCACAGATGATGTGAACATCCCTCATATGGGGATCTACACTCCAAGGGCTACAAGATGACACCTCACACGACGCATTCGGACCAAGGATGGTCCATCTCTACCTCAAACACACCTTCACGCACCCCCAAAATGACCTCTTTACTTACTACATCTAATTGCGCATGCGCAGATTGACGCGACTTGCAATAAAAAACACGCCATGCTGACTCTACCCCACACAAGCTTCACTTTGACACCTCCCACGACCCATTTGGACCCATAGTGGTTCATCTCTACCCCAAACACTCCACATATACCCCCCAAAATGCCTGCTTTCTATACTACGGCCAGACTGCGCATGCGCAGAATATTGAAAACGGACGATACATTAGTCCAGTCGGATGCTCCTCCACGAGAGCTTCAAAATAAGACCTCATACGACACCATAGGACCACAAGGGGCTCACCTAGACCCCAAAACGTCCACCAAGTATGGACCTATCCCCCCATATAGCCAGTATGGGCCTGTATACAGACCTCGGGGTACTTTTCGAAAAATTTCACCGTTTCGCTCCGGAACCCCTCCCATCGTGTTTTTCGTGACGAGACGAGAAAAACAAGATCAAACAACCCATAGTAAAGCCCACAGAAAAAATGACCACCCCCATACCCCATACAGGCATTTCCCCGTATATTGTATAATACATATAATTGTACGAGTCCGTGTTCCGCTTTTTTTCCGGAGAAACTTACACCCATATACCCTTACATACACCCACCCGATTGACTTGATAGGCAGGCCCCGATAAGCCAGGGGCCGATTTCATGAAACCTCACTTGACTTGACTTTTTCAAGGGCGATTTTCGCACTTGACCAAGTTTACTTCAAAAAATTCTCAAGTTGCGTTTCACCAAACGTTTTTGACTGCACTTGGTCAAGTGATGTTTGCAGTGACCTTTTTGGAACTCTTTTGTGCGGTTTGGTAATAAATAGTACCCCCGCAGAATCAAGCGTATGCTCAAAATACTTGATGCACCGGAGCCGATCGGTAGAATTCCAGGAGTCAAATAAATATGTTTATGCCATTTTCGGATCTATGAGATGAAGGAGGATGTCCATACATTCGTTATCGTGCATGGACACATGAAAAAAACTTATTTTTCGACACCATCTCCCTTCATATTAGTCATTTCAAGTACGTTTTAATTTCAAGTGCGGTTTTCAAGGGAGGTCCGACCACACTTGAACTCAAGTACGATTTCAGGTTCGAGTGAACTTTCATGAAAAGGAAAAACTCGAGTCAAGGAAGGTTTTCAAGTGTACTTGAACTTTCAAGTGCGAAAATTGACTCAAGCGAGGTTTCATGAAATCGACCCCTGGGACCGATATTCGCCCTTTGGGATAGGGTTGATAGGGTTTTTCCCCTATTGTAGGGATAAAGTCCGTGTTCCGCTTTCTATAGTTTCGGGGAAAAATCCTAATTTTACATGCACCCACCCATGACTGGATATCCCTGGAGGAGCGCTTCACTTTGACACCTCACTCGACCCAATCGGTGCACTAGGGACCCACCCCGGTCCCAAAACGTGTATTCACTCTTTTTAGGCATTCTCCGTATACATTAACATTGGAAGTCACTTGGTTGACATGGGACTACTTCCTGTCCGCGGAGACAGACCGACTCACCACCAGACCGCATCAACGCGGAGGAATCCATGCCCCGAAGGTCACGCCCGATTCACCCAGACCGGAAGTGACGTCATATTTGCGCACAACTCCTCCACACACCTCCCTGTGCACACCTCAAAATTGCCACAATCGCGCATGCGCAGTGTGGCCAACCGCCGTCAATATACTCTTTCTATACTACTTATGTGCTCGATTGAAAAAAAAGACTCATTTTCAAAAATTCCAGGAATCAATCAAGGAAACGGCTAGTATTAATAGAAAATAAGAAACAATCACAGTCAAGTATGATTCACTGATGTATGGGGGTAAACGTCTTGTTGAGCGACCATGCGTATTTGTCTTGAATTTAGTGAATATTCTTTTTTAAAGTTGTACTAAAGTTTATGTACTTTCAATGTTTTCTTCGTGTCCAGAGTGACAAGTGGGTAAATGTTCAAAACCATACTTCAGCCATTATGAAGAAATCGACAAAGAATTTGGCCAGTCAGCCGAACTTTGCTTCAAGAGTAAGTTTCCAAAGTGCTGCAACCGATTTGTGAATGAAGGAATGTAGGCTGAAATAGTTTACGCGTCACACAAATAGCAGTATTATTAAGCGTAAGCCTCTTCCACATGGTAACATTTGTTACTATGAAATTGTAAACAACTGGATGTATGATATTAAGTTCCGATGAGCTAGAAGTCAGGTATGTGATGCAGAAAAACCAGTATACGACATAGAAAAGAGAAATATTTTCCAGAAACTCCTATTCTTAACTGTACAAACTATTCCAGCCTACCGGACAGACGAAATTTTTAATCAAGGTTTAAATTGAAATAGCAAATTTTAATTGGAATTTTAAATTCAAGTTTCATAAAAATGAATATATTTGAATGAAAATTTAAATTTCCAGTTGAAATAGTAATAATAAATAGGATGCCCAGAATCCATAATACTCCTGGATCAAGTGAGTTTTATAAACCCTATGGCCTTGGGCTTTTGGGACCTGTCTGGGCCTGTGGTGGGAGAAGCATTTCGATCCTCTAAATATATTCCCCCCCCCCCCCTTGAGCTTAGAGGCTGAAACTTACCACACTTTTCCCTTGGGCCAAGCTCTACCAGAAAATGCAAAAAAACAAAAGAATCCAAGATGGCCGCTTTGATGAGGTCACAGTAACGAGATCTTCAAAACATGCATTTTTTGTCGATTTTTCGGTCAGATTTTTCTTCTTTTTTTTTACCTATGTGTTGTTTTTTTTGCAAATACTGCATGATTAATTAGTCAATTCTGCTCTGAAATAAAATAGATTCTGTCCAATTTTCCTCAAAGAAAAGCAGGAATTTTGAAGAAATATGACGGAAATATAACATTTCTACCCTACATGGCCACCATCTTGAATTTGCCCATGATTGATTGGTTGATCCTGTACTCAATGCAAATAGGCTCAAAATGACCCCAATATGATAAACTAAAAATGTCACCGACGGTCGGCTTTCCGTTTTTGTCGTTCCTGAGATAGGGGGGAAAGTTAGGTATTGGAGAGATACCCCCTCCCCTCACCAGGCCTGGTAGGATTGATAGGATATTGTGCGTCGACTACTTATGCGCAACCGGAAGTCCATATCGAGAACGACAGGGCTTAGTCACCGGCGATGCCACAGGAGAGGCCTGAAGCAGTCATATACAATGTTATAGTGTGGTTAACTGCTCATGCGCAACCGGAACGTAACTCCTTACCGAGAATCACCAACGGAGATCCCTGAATACAGAGAACATTGTGAGTCGTCTGAGCACGCGCTACCGGAAGTGAAACTCTCTACCCAAAACGACAGGTGTAAGAGACAACCTCCCCACAGCGCATGCTCCGTTTCACAAGCTGTCCCTGTCCCCAACAGAGGAAGTCGACCTTTTCAACACGACTACGACGTACACGGGCACACCCCGCACACACCGTGTTGTTTGAATCCGACCGAATAACTATTTCAGTTTTGCACATAAACGGCGGAAATAATCTCCAGATCATTCTTTTAACCCTAGAGGTCAAGAGAGGTATAAACTTTCCACAAACATCGCTTTTACTATATACGATGTCACTTCCGGCGATTTCACTTTCGGCGATGTGTTGCTCGGGCGGGAATCTTGTCCGACTGGTGGTTGGGTATTATTATGCCACAGTGACTTGGGTGGCTGGGGGTGTCTTTGTCCGTTGTTGTTGTTTTGATATATATATATTCAAGAATATAATTTTTTCCCACCTTTTCATACACCACATTGACAGTAGATGTCATAAAAAAGCTTTCTTTACGCCCTACATCGATCTACATACCCCTTCTCTACTATATCTCCATCTGTAATATCAAGTGCGGAAACTCCAATGTTCAAGAATTCGCCACGAATCCCGGTACACAATACATTCTCCACGATATGGCTGGTTTCCAGTAAATGGCAAGGCATCGAGCGGGGCGTGAAGAGCCCGAACGTCTTCGAATGCAGGAGAACTTACCGTTGAGTTTTCACCATAGTCCACGCCTGCTCATCCATTTACTGTTGGTTGTCTGCAGACACCCGAATTCCCCCGTGTACCGGGATTCGTGGCGAAAGTCGGTACACGGCTTTAACATTGGAGTTTCCGCACTTGATATTACAGATGGAGATCTAGTAGAGGAAGGGTATGTAGATCGATGTAGGGCGTATAGAAAGCATTTTTATGACATCTACTGTCATTGTGGTGTATGAAAAGGTGGCAAATAATTACATTCTTGAAAAAAAAATATATATAATCACAACAACAACAACATCGACGAAGACACCCCCTGCCACCCAAGTCACTGTGTATTATACCCAGTAAGGTTACTTGGGTTAGAGAATCCGGAGTTCGAAGAGAAGACTTTGATAATAAGCAAAATAAATTGGACGAGTTCTCGTAATCATATTGTCTATCCAATCTAGATATTGACCAAGTAATAATAATTAATCGAGTAATAATATTATAATTACGATAATTAATGAATAATACATCACACTGTAATAACGATACAAACGTCACACTGAACTTAAATACCGGTGTGCAAGAAACGATGGTCCCCAGGGACCAGTGTCCGGTCTCCTATGCTTTACATAGGGCGGACTCTGATATCCAAGTGACGCTTTCAGGTGTCAGTGTCCAGGCTGGGTTAAATCATAGCAAGTGGACACTATCTCAGGGACCATCGTTTCTCTTACACCGCTACCATGTTCCATGGAAACCGCTCTCATGTCAGTGGTTCGCGTGATTTGAATAGAGTTCAAAGAAAAGTTATGATAATTAGCACCAAAAAAAACAAAAAAAAATAATAATTTTGCCTTACTCACTCTAGATGCTGACAAATTAATAAAAAGTAGCGCCAGTATAACTATGTCAATTAATGAATAATACCTCCTGTAATACATATATCAGAGATAAAACGTTACGCTGGCGTTTTATATCCATGTATATAGTTTGCATAGTCTGTTTCAAATTAAATTTCTACATTTGTATGTTCCATGAAGAATTACATTTAGTGTTAAATATCTGAATAAAGCGAAACTTGAATCAAACAAACGAACCAAATCACCGTTACAATATTCAACAACGAGGTAAAACTTTCAGTGTGTAAGCTGCGAGACACGGTCTCAAGTTTCTCAAATTTGGCGATACACATCGCATGCTGATAGCAAAATACGAGCGTAGCATACAAGATCTATGGCGTTACGTTTCGTAACTTGTGTCTAATTCCGCTTAACCCGGGGCTAGGGGCCGTATGAATCCATGTACTTCAAGATCATCATGGTGCTCATATGAACAGTCACAATCAAAGCGTGACTGAGATACATCATTCTCCAAATGACGACTTTACAACGGATATTATGGATTAAGAATACTGATCAGCGATACGGATTTGATATTTTTAGAACATCATGGTGTCTTTCCGGCATCATTGAAAACTATTGACCGCTTCTCTCTTGCAGGAAACTAGCCTATGTTCATGTATTCTATGATTGTCTTTTTGAATTTGGTGCTAATACTGTTATATGGAATATGGAATAGGTCTGGGTTATGGACGCGGATATTCTTAGATGGACGACGGCTGAATTATGAATGACAGACCAGACGCTTGTAATCGTACTATACTGTGGGACATAGAACCTCGACCAGCACTGCTAGGGATCCATTGGCATCCATGTTGAAAGCACAGTATAACGCCAAAACTCCGAACAGCGCATGCCAGCTGTATGACTTCCGTTACCATGAAGAGATCCTTCGCGAGTAGAATCGAGAGAATATCCGTTTCATTTGGATATATATTTTATCTCCTGAGGGAGAAATACAACGAGGACTATGTTAGCGGAAAGACATCCTATCGCATGTGGTGTGCCGCACGTGCGCCGGATCACGGTTTACGACGGAGAGGTGCAAAATCCTTACACCATTAATGCGCGAGGTACTATGACTTCGACGGAATAGGTCGCGAATGGAGTATACAATCATATCGCTGTCTTTCTCTCCCGGGAACTATTTTTCATATGGCGTGATACAATGAAAATCTGGGGCAATCTGAAATAGGTTGTAGTCCACCTAGCAGTAACGATACGGCTCTATTTTACACGATTCACATGGTGCAGAGGCGAGATCAACGTTACAATGGTTTGCGCAGCTCCGTTTTTAGACGGACTTCTTTTCTATGACAACGTGTACACACGAACAATTAGTTCTGGCTGTGATATGTGTTCGTGTTATTTTTTGGACCAGTTGAAATTTTGACGTATTTCGCAATACACACGCATCAGTTTACGTTGAACATTGTAAAATTGCCAAGGGAAACTGGGTCGTGCGTACCAGGTCTAACAGGCCAAACGCCAGAGAAATCATGAAGCCCCGCTACAGTAAAAGCTTTCTCAGTAGCCAGCAAAGGGGAATTTCACCCGAAATTCTGATTAATCAAATTTCCCCACTCCTTGTCAGGTTTTTTTTGGCCATTTCTTCCCAATGGCCTGGAGTATGGTCATGAAACTTCGACCACTTGTCAATCTCGACACGAGGAACATATTAAAAACATAATAATGAAAAGCATCAATCATATTTACATTTTTTTATACATGATTTTAGTCAATGGGAATGTCAATCGGGTTTAACCCATTTAAGTCTAATAACCCCAAACGCAGCGTCAAATTGATCTACAATAGTCAAACAATAGTACTGGATCACTATTTTGCCCAGGTAGTACCTACACGCGAGAATATCAAACTTATCATTTTCAATATTAAATTTTCATTTCATATTCCTGTATTTTTTAGGCGAATTAGACTTTATATTGGTCAAATATCACTGTAGATCAATTTGACGCTGTGTTTGGGGTTGTTATACTCAACTGGGTTAAGCCCGACTGACAGTCCTATTGACTAAAATTATGTACACGAGCAATGTAAATCTGATTTAAATATGATTTTTTTTATTATTCCTTCAATATTTTCCTCGTGTCTAAATTGACAAGTGGGTGCAGTTTCATGATCTTACCTCAAGCCATCTGGAATAAATCGCCAAAAGACTGACAAAGGGTGGGAAAATTTTATTAATCGGAATTTCAGGTATAGATCTCCCTTAAATTAATTAAAACATAATCTAGAATGAGCATGCTGCTTTGATATGAATGTCCATAGAAAGAAAATTTGTCACTGAGCGTGCGACCAGACTGTCTAGCCTCCCTGAGCCGATGTCTTCAGTCTCATGCTAGAGCTCGCGGGTTGGAATCCCAAACTTGGTAAACCAAGGTGGTATATCGGGGAAATACCATCTAGTGATAATGCCATGAAAATTCGTGCGAGCTTCTTCGCGATATTCTCTGGGATTACATAATAAACCAATCACGACAATACTGCTCAATCAATCTGACATTGATTGACGTTTCGTTCACGGATATGTACAATCTTTCCGCAAGACGGTCTTTTGATATTCCCAGCCTCCCGACAAATACCAGACTATTCGGCGGGAGTACTTTACCACGAACCATGTATTCGGCGGGAGTACTTTACCACGAACCATGTATTCGGCGGGAGTACTTTACCACGAACCATGTCTAGACATGATTCCTTATTTGGATACTGTTTCATTATATTGTTCAATATATTGATCCACGTGTCCATGTGTGTAATGACAAGAGACGTTATTAAAAAGCTGCTTCTCTCTGATTGGCTAACAGTTGTAGTTTGAATTTCGCATGGGATTGCATGTCGGTATAATATGCCGTGATATTATATCTTAGTTTACTGAGATTGGTTGGAAATCTAGCTCATTCAAAAGTTGTATAGGCAGATCCATTAAGGATTGGAGCAAGAGGATAGCTTTTACTAGTGTTGTTCATATGGACAGCATATAGGTGTAACTTTATCAGTAACAATTATCGCCAAGACAGGAGTTACCTGAAGGGTCAGGGGTTCTCTCTGATGTTCACGTTTTCCAGACGCCTTGATGCGTTGTCAGATGCGTTTTCAGGAGATTATTGTTTATAGTCTTTTCCGTTTCTGAGTCAATCGTCTGATGACAAGGCCGGTAACTCCTCATATCGACTGATGGCAAGGCCAGTAGTTCCTCGTATCTTCTGATGACAAAGCTCCTCGTATCGTATGATGATAAGACCAGTAGCTCCTCGTATCGTCTGATGACAAGGCCGGAAGCACATCTTATTGTCTGAGGACAAAGCCAGTATATACTCCTGTGCTCTGATGACAAGGGTGGTAGTTCTTCTATCGTCTGATGACAAAGCCGGTACATCCCTCTATGGTCTGATGACAAGACCGGTACATCCCTCTATGGTCTGATGACAAAGCCGGTACATCCCTCTATGGTCTGATGACAAGACCGGTACATCCCTCTATGGTCTGATGACAAGACCGGTACATCCCTCTATGGTCTGATGACAAAGCCGGTACATCCCTCTATGGTCTGATGACAAAGCCGGTACATCCCTCTATGGTCTGATGACAAGACCGGTACATCCCTCTATGGTCTGATGACAAGACCGGTACATCCCTCTATGGTCTGATGACAAAGCCGGTACATTCCTCTATGGTCTGATGACAAGACCGGTACATCCCTCTATGGTCTGATGACAAAGCCGGTACATCCCTCTATCGTCTGATGACAAAGCCGGTACATCCCTCTATGGTCTGATGACAAGACCGGTACATCCCTCTATGGTCTGATGACAAGACCGGTACATCCCTCTATGGTCTGATGACAATACCGGTACATCCCTCTATGGTCTGATGACAAAGCCGGTACATCCCTCTATGGTCTGATGACAAGACCGGTACATCCCTCTATGGTCTGATGACAAAGCCGGTACATCCCTCTATCGTCTGATGACAAAGCCGGTACATCCCTCTATGATCTGATGACAAGACCGGTACATCCCTCTATGGTCTGATGACAAGACCGGTACATCCCTCTATGGTCTGATGACAAAGCCGGTACATCCCTCTATGGTCTGATGACAAGACCGGTACATCCCTCTATGGTCTGATGACAAGACCGGTAGCTCCTCGTAGACCTGCAGTATCTCAGAAATTACTTCAACATCCTCAGAATGCATGCCCTGCAGGCATGTCCATTATCAGGTTCTGAAAACACAAGCACAACAAAATATTAGATCTGTTGATTTTTTCTGTTTCGATCTTCTTTACTTTCGTTATGGTCTCTTCGCTTTCAGTGTGGGCAAACATTCGAAACTGTCGAGCGGAAATCTACGAAAGGATCCGATTTCCTCTCGGAGAATCTTAACGTCAATTTCCTATAAATAGCCAGATCCATAGCCTATAGTATTGGACCCTTCTACGGAATGCCAATGTCTGGCTGATGCAGCAACAACGACATTTCCCCAGTTAGACGGCAGATTTTGAAATCGAAAACGAGGCCGCGCTATGTCATCGGTCACACGAGACAGTCACGTGGTTGTGTATGAAGATTGGAGTGACTCCTATAAATAACGATCCAATGAAATGCTCGTCTTATTTTAAAATGGCGTCGTCAAATCACCAATCACTGAAGGGGAGACAGCTGGAACAGTACGCTGACATTGTCTGTTACTATCTTGGTTTACAGTCCAACCAGATCCAGTGAGGCGCCGGAATCAAAACAGCACTCAAAACCAAACCACTAATTTGATCGCATGAACCGTCGTTCGAGAAATCACACACTACGGATCCCAAATTTATGTTGAATGTACTTACAATCATGAATGCTATGACCCATGAAAAGGTAAATCATAAATTAATACTGTTAACATTGAAAGTGCCACAGGTTTATGTTACGTAGTCCCAGTGACGTTATTGTTTGTTTTCGAATCTGCCAGTAAAGGCTTGACTAGTCACATGATCTATTCAGAAGTCACATGACCACGTAATATTCCAATATGGAATCAATGTGCTTCAAGGGCATTCGCAACCGCTCAGCCTATTCCATCGAAGTCCAGCTACCTAGCGCATTAATGGTGTGGGGATTTTGCACCGCTCCGGTGTAAGCCGTGATCCGCCGCACGTGAGGCACATGCTATCGGATATGTTTCCGCTCACATAGTCCTCGTTCGATTTCTCCCTTATCAGGAGATAGCATATATATCCAAATGAAATGAATATGCCCTTTATTCTACCTCTGAAGGATCTCTTCTAATTTGAGATGTCTCTCCTGTTTTTTCGTCTCGTCTCAATCTGATCTCCATGGTAACGGAAGTCATACAACTGGCATGTGCTGTTCGGAGTTTCTGCGTGATACTGTGCTTTCAACATAGAGGCCAATATGGATTCCTAGCAGTGGGAGTCGAGATACTTTGTCCTACATAGAGACCGTGCCGAGAGGCTTCAAGGGATATCTGCCATCGGAGATCCCGAGATGTTGCAAATATATGGGCAAAGTGGAAATATGTGAAAGCAGACCTCCCCTGAAGATATCATTGTGAACTTGTATTTCAAGTTAGACTTTGGCGATTATGAAATATCGAACAACTGTCTGACATAATTTGAACCAAGCAATTCAAAGCGTCAGATTTTGCATTCGATAGACCTTCATCAATCACGAGCGTTGTACCTTTTACATAAGGAGTCGTTTGTACTTTAAAGAAATCAATATGATATGTAACAAGACATATAAATAAAGATGGCACAGTTGCATGGGATAATGTAGTCTATTTTCTGGCAAGCAATGCCGAAGAAAATGGAGGTGTTAGAGATAACCGCAGACAAACTGACTCTGGTTTTATAAGACTGAGCGAGGGCTCAATACAAGAGCAGTTTAAATACGCTACCTGTTGATCCAATGGAAATCAAACGCATTTCACACGTGTCTTCTGTGTGTCGTTCTCAAACCGTACCGGCATCCTCTCCAAATAGACTGTTTGGATGACAAGGCCTGGGTTAGAGTTCCCAAAATGATATCAAAAAATTATATCATTCCACACCGTTGGTAGTTTTTACCATTTCTATGTAACATTACGCAATTGTTTGCTTAAGGAGCTAGGTTCATCAGATTCTCATTCGCCATGAAGCATCGTTCAAAAGCCGCCCTCAACCATTCCCGAATTGTAATGGTACAAAATTGGTGTTCAAAGAAACAAAATTACTCGTTAGCTTTAGAAAGTACTCATTCTAAATGATTTGTATTCCCCTGTTGTGGGCTAATTGAGGATGTTTTAGTACCGATAACAGAGTATATATTTGTTTACATCAATATCCAAACGTTATGAATCCTTATGAGATTCAACCTTGAGTTCTCTTCAATTTGGTTTGACAGCCCTTCTCACCGATGACGCCTGTTGGTGCTTCACTGGGTCGTATATGAATTAATTATACCGTACATGTTGTCGTCGTTTGAGGTTGTTTGCATATAGTCGACATCTAATTCAATTTCAAATGATACATGGTGGGGCTGACCTCCAAACCCTTCCCTGATAATTCAAAGTCTTCTCACCAGTGTGGAAGGAAAGAATTTCGCGGGAAACAATGCCCGTTTCCAAATGATTCTCTTTAGGAAAATGTGTCTTATCTGAGCCAGATCAGAAAAAAATGTCTTATATGGGTTATTAGATTAGAGTCGGACATTTGTTTCTTACTGGACATTTTCCTTTTATATCGCTAATAATTTGGGGCGTTCTCCAAGCAGGAGGTGGAATGATGCCCTGGGGGTCAAAAATCAAATGGGCAAATCGGAGGTGCGGTATAACTGTGCATGTGTATGACAACATCACATCGATGTGCGCACCAGGATGTCACAGGAGCGAAACTCGCCGCGTCATACCCTCCCCCCCCTCCCCCCCAGCGAGCTTTATTTTGTTCATATTGTCTATTTACATTCTTATAAATGAAACTGTTATACAACATTTCAAATTGGTATTTTTGGAAAGGATGTATATTGTGCTAAATGACTGTATCACATTTAAACATGTTTGAGGTGATTATGATGTGAAAATGACGCCATAATGTGACATCATTGTTCAAAATACATGTCATTCGAGAATATATATATATATATATATATATATATATGCAGATTTATTGTTTTGGTGGGAATTTGAGCAGCACGACGTCGGGAATTTCAGGTTAGTTTTTTCTGAGTATTCATGCATTTACCAGGTTTACCCCATGTTGGAGCGTTTACTTCATTAGACGTCCTCAGTGCTCATCCAATAACATCAGAGGAGATATTTGTTTGAGCTGATCTCACTTCACAATTCACGAGCTACCATATCTAATTCTGCTTAAGCCGGTGCTATGTGCCGTGTGGATACTTCATAGTCTCCACATGGACTGCTGCAATAAAAGCGCGGCTGAGATACTAAGGCTACGTTCGAGAATCCACGGTATTCTCGGGCTCGAATGTGAAGTGCCGAGGGAAGCTTTCCTGTGGAGTCATAGGGTTGCTTTTTAGTCGCTACACGTCAATTTTTTCCACCACTTGCATATCGCTTCAATTTATTACCTTTATATGGTAGGATTCTGCTGATGGACTGTTATTTTATAATATTTTAGAACATTTACTATAGACACACAATAAGTGGTTTGTCAGGATATCTGCGCTGCAGCCGATTTCTCCCAATAAAAACCATTAAATATCTTCCTGTAATATATGATGGTTCCACAGGTGGCATTGTCAACATATATTGTCAAAGCATCATCGTCACATTACAGTTATTGTTGAACGTGATGTTCAGTCACTCTTTCTCTCTCTCTCTCTTAATACCACTAGCTCTACAGATACCACCACAACACGAGAAAGGCATGGGGAAACATGTCATAAGAAATTTTACCTGAATACATCCAGTAAACTTGATCACATGTCGATAAATTTAGAACTGCACAGCTTTAAAAATATCGCCATTTTGTTACGTCAGCAAAGGTATTGAAAGCACGTGATTAATCATGTAACATTTCTCGCCAATTAGAAAAGATAGATATCTTAGGTGTTTGAATTTTTAGCTGAGTTCTCGAGGTGCTCCTGAGGTATCTCTGGGAATTTGGCGAAGGTCACGAGGTAACGTTGAGGTGTACCTGTTCTGCATGCAGATTGAGTTGCTTCTGTGTACCTCAGAGACACATTACAGTGACCTCGCTTGAGTTGCCACACCTCAAAGCCGTAAGGGTGGTTGCGGGAAAAGGAAATTTCAGCAAAACAATTTGTGGAAGAACACTACTGAATTATCTGCAAGATCTGCGCGATAAAGCTGCATTATTTAAACTCGAATTGAAGTTCACATCCAATAGGGAGAGGAACAGATCGAGCGCATTAATGTTTATTAACACACTTGTATACACACAAATAGGAGCGATATGCAAGAGGTGGGAAAAATTGACGACATCTGGTGACTAAAAAGCAACCATATGACTCTACAGGAAAGCATTCGTCGACACCTAACCTTCAGACCCGAGAATACGCTGGATTCTCGGACGTAGCCTTAGTATCTCATCCGCGCTTTTATCGCTGATGTTCATGTTCATGTGGAGAGTATGAAGTATCCATGGGGTAACCTGGTAAATGCAAGAAACCTAAAAAAACTAACCTGTAGTGTCCGACGTCGTACGGCTTAAATTTCCCACCGAACAATAAACCTACATATATATGTGTACCTAATCTGTATTTAAAGGCGATTAAAGTTACACTTTCGAAGGAGGTTATATGTTGATGTCATCAATGAGATAGATACTCAAAGTATTTTCGCTGGATTTCGTTCACATCATCTCTGTATTGAAAAGGTCAACCGAATCTAGCACCAGAAAATCCTGTATGCAAGTTATGCAAATCCGGTGAGATTAAGTTTCATGAGGACATAACATGCCCTGGTTATAATTTATCAAGATGTGCAAATTCTGACAAAATGCCAGCTAGATTCAAGTTCCGGTTCATATGACTGCAGACGATGAAGATGTTGTCTTACGTCGGCCAGATTTTTGTTGGTAAAATGAGATTGAATGGAGTTGATGTTGATGGGTAGTCTCCCTTGAGCCCCACAAACAGCTACCGAAGTTTGTACCCGTACATGCATATCAGCGGACAACTGATGATGCGGACATTTTCCACCAACTAATCAACACAATATACGCCCTTTTCAGGCCACCAGGCAGATTCCGTCTTATTTTAGGTTATTGGCAAGCGCAGAACACCACGGGTGTTAGTTCATTCGCAGATTTTGAGTCTGTGGCGATCGCTTTGGCATAGATTCTCGGATACGATAATTAGTTCTGAGATGTGGCACCGATGAGAGAGGAAATGTAATGGTTTTATATAAGGCCGCTGTCGGTAAATCGTTACGCTTCAAGCCGTTTCCATGGTATCGTTATGGTACACAAAATGCTCAAATACGAATATAAAGCAGTACTACTACATACCGGGGTTACGATAATTTTTTATTCCTAATGAAATGAAAACTTTATCAAGTGCATATAATTCATGTAAGAGGAAGTGACGAGAATTTACGAGATTTCCAATGGTAGCAAATGGGGAAGTGGTCGGCCATTGTTCCATATGCTAACATGTGAAGTAACGTTGAAAAGCGGTATCTCCTCTTACATGAACTATAAACCACTTTATCCCCCAAATGTCTTTCTATGTTTTCGGAGGTACACATCAGTACTCTTAGAAATCGATCTTAAACAGAAAAACGGTTGAGAAATAGAATATTAATAAAATCATAAGAGTTTCATATCATGACGACAGTAGCAGATTACAAATTCATACACAGTTAAACAAAAAGCGAAAGTTGCGATGGAAATTACGAATATGTGAATGTGACCTCTGAAAGCGGCAATCAAGTCACATGTGATAAAATCAAAGATGTAGTTCTATTAACTGACGAAATTCCTCTGAGTAATTCAACTTTGTGCTTTAGAATGGTTGCAATCTAGCCCCAGAACTCACTAGCTGAGAAAGTGACCTCTGGTTCAGTGGATTTCTGGGAACGGAAACGGGATCATGTTCGTACATGCGCACACTTAATTATCGGCGGAACCAATCTCACGTTTCGTAACCGGCTCACTACGTGATCGCCATACGCTCCCTACCGGTGGCTTTTTGTGCGTTCTAGGTGAGAGGCTACGTTCTGCCAATACGGAAGTAGCCGAACGTGAGATAGGAATGGTTGTTTTAGCTTGCATTGAAAAGACGGTGTCATAATCTTTACAACCGAGCGTCAGGTCCGACATCTAACACCCAGCCGATCGCCATGAAAGATTTACCTTGTCACTAATTGAAAGATCTATTTCGTTTTACAGTTAGTACCAATTCCAGATGTATATGAAATAAAAATAATTAAAAAAAACACAAGATGGTTTTCGACAAGATAGAAGCGTCCAACAATGTTCAATGTTGCCAGCAAGACACGGTGATGTTCCTCATGCAAAAAAAATTCAAACTGACCATTACTCCCTATACGAACGAATTTCCAAGACGCTCTCCAGAACATATATCGCAGTCACGCCGGCAATGTAACTACTCACCCGGACACCATGGAGACACAAAACACATGACACTCAAACGGCCACAGCCCCGGGACAAGCGGAACCAGACACAAATCATGACACGCAGCGCCAGAGATCCCGCATGCCAAAATCGTACCCTGCCGCCAATGTACGAGACTCATCACATAATTTGAAAATACTTTTAATGAAGTCTGTTTGACAAGGTTCTGTGAAAATGTGTTCTGTGGCGTTGATTAAAATCGTCAGTCTGCACATGATCTGGCAAATAAAACCTAGCGAGATATGTATACACCGTATGCAGTCCTGCAATATTCCTATCCAGCAATCGGTAGTTAACTAATGAAACAAACATAGTTTTTCAACTGACGACATTTCTGTAGACATAACACGGCGTTTTAGTATATTACTATTTCAGTCTGTCGTGACCTTAATGATCGGCAGCGATAATTAAAGAGGAGATAATTCATTTTCCGGATAGGGCTAAAGCCACTCTAACTAACGTTCCAGAGCTTATGGGCTATATATGCCGGTAGGTAGAGCATACCTGTCGTTCGGAGGAATCACCCGATACAACTCCCAAAACCTGCATTTAGGCCATATTGAATTTGATGCACACAGTTATCTACTCTCTGACCTGTGACATCTTTGGTTCGAACATAGAAGACAACACAATCAGATTGGTTATGCGGGTTACTGGTACCGTGTTTTTTGAAACGACTTCTCTTGTTTCTTTTATTGTGCAAGCAAGCTTACTGGATAATCTGTTGCTTTCTATGTTCTGTGTCCCTTATGCTAACAACTGTTTTTTCACATTCTGTCGTCTGTATGGAAGATGAATCCTAGTGGCTGAAATTGGCTCAAGTGGATTGGATGGTTTAAGTTGTTAGTTGGGTTGGCCCACGAATTGGAATTGGCCCACGATGACTAGCTGGTTCAAGGCGGGGGGGGATTTGGCTTAATGTCACACTCAAGTTTATTTCACTCATATAGTGACTGTCAGCTTGGTTGGTAGAGGGAGCAATGCACCAGCTGGGCTCGAACCCGTCTGGCTGGTTACACCTATTCCTGTATTTCTATCACCGTTACTGGTATTTACCGTATACCGAGAGTGACATTCCCTGCTCTAGAGTTCGACCTTTTGTCGTAGATACTTGTTCGTTTTCTCCAAATATTTTGTTATTAGTTTCTTGGCGTCATGGCGATGGCTAAGAAAGTCAAGGTCATTCCTCACTCTGTCTGTTTCTAACTGGATGGATTTATTTCGAGATCTCTCTCAGTTATATATTATGTCGGTGAGGATTTCATGATCTCTCGCTTAAGTAGATGTGAATGTTTTTCAGATCGAAATTGGTCCCGGATTTCACAGAGCTTACTTGCAGTAATTTGTTTGTCAAGAAGGGCTTTCTCTGGTTTCTTATCACTGTGTGCTTTGTGTTCTGGAGGCCTACATTGGGATTCCCCCCCCCCCCCCGCGCCCGCCCACCCTGTTATTCCCTGAGGATATATTGATTGCTTATTGATGGTACTACATGCTGTTGTACCACACATATGTCGAGGAAGAACCCCAAATTATAACAGCCCCTATCGCAAATAATCTTTCAATGACAATACCTCACAAACTCGCTATAGGGGATATTTACTTGCAAGTGTTGTAAGATCGAGTAAATCCCGGAATTAAATTCGGACATGCTGAAGCTCTAGAATATCTCTTCACCCGAAGGGAGGTGCGAATGTGAACTACATCTCTCAGCCAACACTTACTCCCTCAATCGCTCGATCACTCACCCTCACACATTCTCATACTTCCAATGGTTTATACATTTTTGAAGATAAGAAAAGGCGCATTCTCCTTATCGTTATTGATGACGACATTCAGATCACAGCGACACATTTGAGGAGAAGCGGTGGACGTTACAACAAAAAAGTCTAAAGTCCAGTTTTATTTAAGGTGACTATGTATAGCTGGTGGTTTACACTTCGAATTTGGTATTTACTCGTTGTCAACACTTGTTTTTTGGACAAGCATTTCTTATATATTTTCACCACATATTTGACTGTATTCTTTGATCGTAAGCTGTCTACACCAAAAAGAGATAACATGCCATGGATAGCATATGTTGGTCGATTTAGCGTGAGCTCTGTTTTTATCAGATTGATTGCTGCCAAAGCATCTTAGGAATTTTGAAGCGCAGAATGACGGTTAGCGTCTAATTCATCAAGCTCTTGATCGGGGGCAACAAGCTCTACTTTGAAAATCTTTCCAAGATTCTCCATCGTGTTCCCGAATACTAAACTGTTAATTAGTTTAAAAATGCCATTTCCAAACTCATTATTTGCGACTACATTTTTCAGTATTAAATTCTATATATTCCGCTAGCCAATCCGATAGACTGAATACAATGGTATCAATGATTCTAATCAACCTCACCCCCTGATCCCAAGAAAAAGAGAACAAAATAACGATAAGAAAATATTTGGTATTTGGAAAGAAGATCTGAACTTCTGGAGTTTTTCTTTAGGACGCTGTTAATATGAGGACATCTGATCCGTGAAGTCAGGTTTTCAGGGGCAAGAGAGTAGTCACCATACAGGCGGTGCAAGTACTTTAAGTACTGTAGATCTACCTCGAGAATGCAACCGGCCGCTGCAACATCGGGAATTGTTAGAACATGCGGGATTTTAAATTGCTCTTCGGTCTTCGTTGTGCAAAATCTTTCACAGATGAGGCTTGAGACATGACTCGCTCATATATATTGTTGACTTCCAGATAAGTAATATATGTACTGGGTTCAGTGGGATTAAATACGTGCCTCCCCGCGATTATTGAGAACATTTAAAACGTTAAGATGCGACTGTGTATCCCCGATTCGACCATCTCAATGATGATTAATAACTGTAGCTTGACCTCTGTCAGGCTTCCCATCACAGACCTGCCAGAAGCAAAATTCCGAATTTAAATCAAAATCATGATAATTCCTCAACTTCTGAATCCGACAATCCTCTCACATTTTCATAGCATGTGCAGTCTCCGTCGAACATTTGTTCTTCGGAAGACGATTATAAAACGCCTCGTTTGGAGGCATCGCCCGTTCAGAGAACCTCGTGACATCTGGAAGATATTTGTAAGGATATACCTTTTTTTTCAGCAGTTGTTGTCGTTGTTGTTTGGAGGGCTCGTTGTTGTGCCTCAAGGTGCACTGAGTCCTATCAAGCCGGCGCTAGAACCCGTGTGGACATGTCATTACATATGACCACATGAACAGCTGATTTAGATTTAAACAACAGTTAGATTTCCAGGATGCCACCAGGAAGAACAAATCCTGTAGGCTGAACCCGTGCAAGTGGAGATTTATATAATACAGTACTAACACTTCTCCTTGCCCTTGGTTCGATCGGTTCGTTATATGTAGAGGACATACCGTCTTAACATTAGCAAACACGTTGACAGAAATTCGCCCAAATGCGATTCATAGCTACTGACGTGTGTAGTGTTACCTCTCGAACGTAGTGCAGCCGAATAACAAAACATTTTCCATCTCCATTTTGAAAGGTTAAGAATGACTCCTTTCTTTCAGAGATTGGGGATATCAAATATAGGTGCTGAATCAACCTACGTATGTTTGATTTTATCTACTGTTCATCCGAGTCCATGTCTGAAATCCTCGTACAATTTAAGGATTTTTTTGGAAAGCACTAGCCACCGGTTGTTTTACCTGTAAATAGGTTGTACTTACAGCGTTATAACTTCAGAAAGTGTGTTCAACGATTACTTCCTGCCCACCCAAATTAGGTTTAGGCAGCACGACGACACAAGTGCAATTGACTACAATAGAATTGTGCACAACGACACTCCAGGTCAAAACCCCCCACGGGGCGTGAGTTGGGAAAAGGGTAATGTTGGAAATGGAAAATTTTAATGTTGAAAGGTCGAGTAGGTATGTGTTAGGATCACTTCTTGTAGTGATTCATTTAGCCATCAAACTTTAATCTTTAAGTGAACCCCTACAAAAACTCTGTGATTGGTTGGATATCCTTAGAAGTCATTGGAGAAATTGAGTTGACATATCAAATATCTCTCACCCATATCTGCCAAGGCGTGACACCAATCGTCGTGTAATTAAAATTTCTATCAATAGCATTGTGCAGGATAAGTCTCACGGTTACATGATCGCGTGAGGAGGACGAGGAGGAGGAGGAGGAGGAGGAGAAGAAGGAGAATGAGGAAGAGTTAGAGGGGAGGAGAGAGCAGATTGGCGATGGCGGCGGCAAGGATTGGAGTCCCAACACCTACACCGATGGCGTATTGACCTCTGTTCCGACTGCGACTACAATAAACTGATGTAAAATGTCAAATATAACAAATTACTTCACAATTCTATGAGTTCGACTGGTTAGCAATGAGCTGTTACATGAAGAATTTTAGCCAATAATCAAACTAAGCGACAGAGACTGATATCCACTAGTTCAAGTATCATTTCAGCACCGGCATAGTTTATGGAATCGCTTATAGCATGCAAGCAAGAATATTCCTAACGACAACAAAGATATCATATCCGCCAGTTATAAGTATTTTGGGTATTTTACGTGATGTAAAAACTGTACAATGCCTCCTATGCTTATGATGACTTCCGGAAATATTCTCCAGTTTCTGACCTATAATTTCATTTTCAAACATGTACTGGATTATGATGACTTCCGGAAATATTCACCAGTTTCTGACCTTTAATTTCATTTTCAAACATGTACTGGCTCATGATGACTTCCGGAAATATTCACCAGTTTCTGACCTTTAATTTCATTTTCAAACATGTACCGTAGTAGAGAAATCCGCAAAATAAAAATGATTAACCTTCAGCGAAATAATTTCTGAAACTCTAATAGTTTATATATGTTCGAGGAGCAGGCGCGTTACCAGGAAATGGGGAGGAGTTGATGGATGCGAAAATACGCTCTCAGAGCCCAAGGCATAAGTTATTTTCCAATGTTGATCAACACAATACCCAGTCCTAGTAAGCATAGGAAACGAACCCGCCCACTCCTACCACACCACACCCCATCTCCCTCCCGCGAAACATTTCCTACGCCAATGCAGCCTACTGTTCAATTCTACTTCCAGTACTGGAATATCTAACAGAAGATTCGCAGATTCCATGGTGGATCTTCCAATTACTAAACCCTCTGCATGTGAAGATATTTTGTCGGTGTGTCCTGGAGAGGCATCGCTTCCTTTCCATTTATGAGCGGTGATGTCACTATTCTGGAATTCACATACACGTGCTAGTTAAAAGAAATAGTTTTCTTTGAAATGTGACGATGATAAAGAGAAATTTCGACTAAGTTGCGATCAGATGGATCAGAGGTGTTTTTGTTGAAATATCTGGAAACGTCTTTTTTCCCCGCCTAAAGTGAAGAAAATTCCCATATGTTATGCATTTCATTAACATGTGCATTATCGATAATTTCAGACAAAGTTTTCTTGTGCATAAGCAGCTACATTTTCACTCTATAATACTCAAAAGTTGATGATTTGATACAGAAATATGAATGTAGCTTCCTGATGCAGTCCTTCATTATGTATGAAAATCCATCTTATGGCAACTAATCCTTTCGACTCGTTAATTTGTTTCGATTTATCTCACCAACAACACAGCCGAAATCTTGATATACTTAGTTGAAAGTTCTCTTTATTATCGCCTAAGTTCCAACACCCCAAGGAAAATTCTCACTGTTTTCCCAATCTCAAATTTTTATTTAGATAATCGAAATTTCGACTTATTATCTCAACATTTCGACTTGGTATCAATTTTCTGATTATGGCCCCGTACGTATTTCTGCGCTATCGCCGAACAAATTATTTATTTCCACAGAACTTTCTCACTGGATTACTTGTCGTATATCACACATTGGCGAAAGTATAAACGTAAATGTGTTCTGTGCTGCAACATGTCTGGCGGAGATATCAACCAAGCAGGAAACCTACTGAAATACATATTAGTCAACCCGAAATTATTTGATCATTTAGAAGGACAGCATGTATGAGTTCGTAACATCTAAAAACTCAAAATGTCTTACGGAGGAACTTGATGCTAAAGGTCACATACCGTACAGACATGTATCCACATGGGATTTCTCGACTCTCTATACTACAATCCCTCATCAGGACCTTATTGACCGTCTTAGTTCATTAATAGTATCTGTGTTCAAGAAAACTGATCGTAGATATATTAATGTCGGAAGCCATAAAGCATTCTTTGGCTCTACTACATACAAGAGATATCATTCATGGGATGTTTCTTTGTTTATAGAGTTGCTTGAATTTCTCATTAAAAATATCTATGTGAAATTTGGCAACACAATATATCAACAGCATATAGGTATTCCAATGGGTACTAATTGCGCACCCCTGTTGGCTGATCTGTATCTGTTCTCTTATGAATATGACTATATGCAGGCGCTTTCAAAAAAACCGATCCATTCAATGCCCGTTCCTTCTCATTCACCAAACGCTATATAGACGATCTTCTCGCTGTGGATAATCGCTATATAAATGACGCAGTGAAGGATATATATCCACCTTCACTGGATTTGAAGGAAACTACAGATAGCCCTACAGGCACATCATATTTAGATCTATATCTCTATAAAAATGAAGCGGGCATTCTCTCTCGTCGACTTTATGACAAAAGAGATGATTACAATTTCGACATCGTAAACTATCCCTTTCTGGACAGTAATATTCCAGTGGGACCTGCATATGGCGTATACATATCTCGCCTAGTAGCATTTGCTAGATCCTGTGTTAATTGTGACGATTTCAATCAACGTCACAAAACATTGTTGCAGAAACTTATAAAACAGGGCTATTCCTCCAAGCGCCTCCACTCAAAGTTTCTCAAATTTGGCGATACATATCGCATGCTGATAGCAAAATACGAACGTAGCGTGCAAGATCTGTGGCGTTACGTTTCGTAACTTGTGTCTAATTCCGCTTAACCCGGGGCTAGGGGCCGTATGAACCCATGAACTTCAAGATCCTCATGGTGCTCATATGAACAGTCACAATCAAAGCGTGACTAAGATATACCATTCTCTAGATAACGACTTTAGAACGATTATTATGGATTAAGAATACTGATCAGCGATACGGATCTTATATTTTTGGAACATCATGATGCCTTGTCGGCATCATTGAAAACTGTTGACCGCTTCTCTCTTGCAGTATACTATGTATAGTAGTAGCAGTATAGTTTATGTATACTATGATTGTCTTTTTTGAATTTGGTGCTAATACTGTTATATGGATATGGAATAGGTCTTTGGATTATGGACGCGGATATTCTTTAATGGACGACGGCTGAATTATGAATGACGGACTAGACGCTTGTATCTCAAACAGTCAAAGGTTGGACCAGTTTGAGCCATATACATTATCCATATAGTCTAAAATTACCAAACGAGGTATGGCTATACATATTCATCATATTTACCTCATCAGCTCATTAGCTTGACTTGCGAAATTGAATGCATTTGAATCCGTTTGACCAACAAAATTGTGTAAACTTTGGGCGACAAGCCCAGTTACTTCTCGATTGAACAGCTGATGTTATACGCCAGAACTGCGAATGACGTGTCACAGATAATGCAGAGATACGTAAGGTAGTTTACCTAATAATAATACTCTCAGATTGCCGAAATATAACGCTTTTGAGGACAAAAAAAAATATTTCGATCGAATGAAAGACAGGACTTCTCATCGGATTTCCTGTCGCATATCACTCATTTGTGGATCGAAAACGTAAATGTGTGTTGTGCTGCGAGATATCCACTGCAGATATCAGCCTGTCATATAGCACCAGACAACATGCATGAGTTAATGGCCTTTCAAACAATTCATAATGTGGCAACTTAGCAAGTTGAAGTTGGTACGCCAGATAAAAGGAGCAAGCTTTCTGTGATAGTTCTGTGGGCTGTAGGCTAAGCATGGAAATATTTGATTGGGGAATTATACGCAACGCAACATTAAAAGGTTGGCGGAAGACGATGCCGGCGTACTGCCAAGATGTCATATGACCCCATAGACAAATATACTGACTGCATATTTCTAGAAACATCACGTTACAAGCGTCTGGTCCGGCATTCATAATTCAGCCGTCGTCCATTAGAGAATATCCGCGTCCATAATCCAAAGACCTATTCCATATTCCATATAACAGTATTAGCACCAAATTCAAAAAGACAATCATAGTATACATAAACATAGGCTTGTTTCCTTCAAGAGTGACCCATAGGTGATCCTTGTGATGATTCGTATCCCAGCCACGCATTATTGTAGATGTTCGTGTGGACGATATCGAATAACATGACCACACGGCCCCTAGCATCGGATTGAGCGTTATTATAAACAAATATTTCAGGGCGATGATGTAATAGCCCTATCATGTCATCTGTTTAAAAATTATGAAATATGTATTATTGAATGCAAGTTCGTGTTCAGAATAAAAACCTGTGAAGCCCATTCCGGAATGTCCCTCTGTAACCATTCCTTCTTTTTCGGCGATACGGAGGGGTAGATGCATTTGAGCAATCATATCACTCCTATTTATAGTCCAATCTATATAAAATTTATTATATTTTGCTCAGTATGATTGACAATGCCATATGCAACCGGTATTTGTTCTTGTATCGCATCTATATGGCCCCTTTTTGGGCCGTATCTAATGCCAACTTAAAACTTCTCAGAGAAACGGGTGTATGTGTAACCGAATAGACATGTTCTCGATCGATAATTCAACATAAATGTTATCGAAGATATAGAGTTTGTGGGTTGTTTTATATCATCAATGTGGACTTTCGTATACGAGCTGTACGATGTCAACTTGGGAAATATTCACATGCCATATGCATGGAATAAGGCCCTTCCATCACCCCATCCGAAACAGTGTTCTGGTATCTGTATTGAAAGAGTCATATATTCCTTAAATATGTTTAATTTGAACAATGTATATTGTATATTACTCAGCACGATTAACAGTAAGTATTTGTTTCTATATTTCACCGGACGATATCGCTTGGGACCGTATCAATTTGGAATATAATATTTCAGGAATGAGGTTGTGAGTATATAGACATATGTGTCTTATCGTTGATTCAACGTCGAAACATTAGCATATATTGCTCAGCATTAAACTCTATACTATTCGCTACACAGGTTTTCTGCCGTATCTTAACAGTACGACGTGACTGTGCCCAATCTTCTACATAACAAAAAACAATCCCTCCTAACAGGTTAAACTGGTACAGAGAAAGGATATTCTTTCGCGTTTCAGTTGATCCTAAATATACCAGATCGGCATAACAGCTATGATCAGTTGGAAGTGAACAGCAGTAATAGTTGCAAAGCAGATGCACCAAAAACAATCCTTGGTATTTGTCTAAACCGCTGTGTAGTTAGTTTCCAGTTTCCAATAACTTATCACCGAAGAAACCGCGGCTCAAATTACCTGGCTAAGAGGAGCGTCCGCTGGCATATGGTAGTCCTTTATTTTCTATGAATGAACCGATTTGTTTAGACTTTTATCATCTTGTTCAGCATTGACATGAATGTTATGTTTGTCCCTCTCTTGGACACCCAACTGGGGACGGTATACAAAGATGAACTAACGGATAAATGCTCTCCCTATCATACAGTGTTACCAGATAAAAATTAAGACTGAACATTGAGAGGGCTAATTCATGTATTCTGCTAGAACAGTAATCAATATATGTTACTGTTAGAAATGCACAATACCTTATACATGTACATGGTAAAATAAAACGTCGTTTCAGGGTCATCCTAGGCAGTGAATGATATATAACCACCGTCACTGGATTTGACGTAAACTACAAATAACCCTAACGGCACATCAAATTTAGACCTGTGTCTCTATAAAAATAAATCGCGTCTTCTCTCTCGTCGACTTTACGACAAGAGAGATTATTACAATTTCGACATCGTACACTATTCCTTTCTACAATACGATCACTTTCTAAATGACAAAAAAAATCTTCTTATCCCTTTCTGGACAGTAATATTCCAGTGAGAGCTACATATGGCGTATACATATCTCGTCTAGTAGCATTTGCTAGATCCTGTGTGAAATGAGACGATTTTATTCATCTTCACGAAACATTATTGCAGAAACGTACAATACAAATTTATAGCACCAAGCACCTCTATTCAAAATTTCTCAAATTTGGCGATACATATCGCATGCTGATTGCAAAATACGAACATAGCGTTCAAGATCTATAGCGTTACCTCATAGTCTCGATATGAACAGGCAGAAACAAAGCGTGACTGAGATAGATCATTCTCTAGATAACAATTTTCAACGAAAAATTATAGGGATTAAGCATACTGATCAGCAATACGGATTTTATACTTTTAGAACATCATGATGTCTTGCCGGCATCATTGAAAACCGTTGACCGTTTCTCCTTTGAAAGAAACTAGGCTATGTTTATGTATATTATGATTGTTTTAATGAATAATAAATAGTACTGTCAATAGTATCGAACAATCTGTGACAAAATTGGCCATTTGAGATTATGTGCTCATTTTTTTCTGGAGAAAGCCGGTTTTCGATATTTGGATATGCTCCCCAGGCAACGTCATATAGCTGAAAACCAATCACAAATCCTGATAATATTCTCATTTGCTATATAATTCTGAGTAATATATCATGATATATCATAACATAAAGTATAATTTCTTGCTCAGTCTGAGATTATATTACATTTAGAGAACTCAAAAAAGTAGCGATGCGGGTAATTTGTTTTGCTCTTTTTTAATTATTCCTCCAAACAAGTAAATGATTGAATAAGCTTTTTTCGAACTGCTTCAACACCATAGCTATCATTGTTTGTTTTGTTGCATAGCATTCTGTTTGAAGCGTCATTGGCAAGTTGCAATTTTATGGTAGTCCCTAGGCGCCATCTAGAACATTTTATTTCTATAATTTTGTGCTTGCTTCTTCTCATTTTCTACCATATACCTCGGCACCTCTTCCCACTTCCCTTATATGTGTTGTAATCAAAGAATGTATGCATAGCATAGTTTGTTTGGAAGACAAGCAAAATCCTCCAGTTGGTCGGAAACAATGCCAACATTGCAGTCGCTCCGATTCTCCCACAAGGAAGTGTATCTTGCCGAATAAACAGAAATGTGTTATTGATTTAAGCTTTTCGATTGATGGAAATTATACATTTATTCAAGGTACATGGTTGTCGGTGACAATCATTTTAGATAAATGACCCGAACAAAACAGATTTCAGACTTGGTCTGGAAGGTGTTGGCATGGGGGGGAGGGGGTAGGTGGAAGTGCTGGATGTAACAGAGGCAACATTCTCCCAGTCCTCTACCATAGTTACACTCTTGATATTTTCTAAACTATGTAAGCACAAGATTATATCACAAAGTCGTCACATTAGATATAGAATATATGAAGACAATCCGATACGATCAATACAATATGCAGTAGACTCACCGAAGAAGGTACATCGTGTATTGTAAAGAATGCAGTACCCTAATTAATGGCTACTGCAAATGCTTGTGACAAATGTGTCGACTTCAAATGTGTCGACTGGTTTGACAATAAATGTTGACAATGCCACCTGCGGTAACATCATATATTGCAGGAGGAAATTGAATGGGTTTCACTGGGCGAAATCGACCTTGATACAGATATTCCGCTAACCCACTTACTTTGTGTCTATAGACAATATTCTAAAATGTCCTAAAAGATATCCCAATAGGACCACTCTCATCTAATTGATTACTGTTTTTAGTTAAATGACGACATTCAGAAAACTATCTTCATTTACAGAAACATTTCCACGGAGATCCCTAGGATGGATCCCTAGGATGGGGGAGGGGAGAATTGGTTAAATTTCAGACTCAAGTTTATTCTCGTATATGGGGACAGCCTCTCTAGAATGGTATAGTGACTTCTTTATTTTCCCTCCACTTGATGTAGACTTGTTTGCTCCATATCATTTCGCATTTCAGATAATGTAATTACTGACAGTAAGAAGTTAGGAGACATTTTAAACAACTTTGTCACATTATGGCATCTTCATGCAGTCATAATTGTCTCAAAAGGTTTTAATGTGATACATTCATTAGTCCGTTATATAGCCTTCCCAACTATATCAAATATGCCATAGTTTGAAGTACAATAACTGCTCATATGGTGTTTTTACTATCTATACCCCCATTCCAATATTGTGTTCTAGTACTTAGAAATTCGACCATATTATTATGTAGACAACACCTAAACATGTTTTCATGATGACGAAAAATGATCTCCGATCATCAGTAATGCATGTCCAATACTTTTCCAGGTGACTTAAGCAGAAATAATGTGATTAGTTACGATTTTGGTCATGAAGTTCAGGGGACGGCGAAAATATCATTTTTGAACAATATTGCCATATTATGACGTAATTATGACGTCATAACCCAAACATGTCCAAATATGTTGTATTCATTTAGTGCAGTATAAAAACGTTCCAAAAATACAAAATATGACATAGTTTGAAGTTTTATAACTATTTCTATCTATACCCCCATTCAGAAATTGATTTCCATACCACAATGTCAGTGTTCCATAAATCCCATGACCAGTGTGCAAACAAGTGGTATATGATAGGTTCAGACAAACGTACTCGGCAAAATTCCACAGGTGGGGGAGGTGACACTATTGATTGCTCACCGTCTAATTGTCAAGAAGGAAGCTGTTCCGTCCAATAAATAACGAACCAATGAGAAAGCTCGTCATGATTCAACTAGCGCCGGTTGCAGATCAATATCTGGAGGCGAGACGGCTCCCTTACACTATCTGTCAATACCTAACCCGACTGACCGTCCTGCAGATTACAGGAAGTGTGCTCTCCACCAGAAACTCCACAAACCTCCAATGTGCATGCGAATTTCCCCTTTCGCTACTACTGGCGTCTAATCATCGCACCCTCCTCCAAGACTCAGTCACCTTGGATGGGGTGTATTGATCCTCATATCCCCTCTTGATCACAGCTTCTGACCACAGTCCAGTTTCCCTGATCCTAGTGGTAAATTAGAAGTTAAATTGCCAAAAATTCATAACGTACACTGTATTTTGTTTTAAATATCGTGCTAACATAAAGCATATGTACCCATTTATATATATGTACACCTTTTTATATATGAAAAAGCTAGTACTCACCCTTCCCCCAAATACGTGTGTAGACTGTCTTTAATGAGACCAAAATTGATAATCACAGGAATAAAAATTTGGTACCAGTATGTAGTTTATAGGAACTCGTGTACAACCGGTATTCTCTCAAAACGTATACCTTATATATGAGATATTCAATTCTACTATGTTCGGATATTTCCACTGGCGGCCAACCATATCTGTCGGCCGTTATAAGTATTTTGGACATTTTACATAGGGAGAACTTGTACTATGCCATATATGCTTAAAATGGCTGCCAGGAATATTCAGCATTCTCATGTTATCTGATTTTCTTCTTTAGAGCTTCCGCATCAGGAACAAAGTCTGATTGAAAATGAATTTAGTCCAGTCATTCTGAGGTTTAACCAAGCACTATTTGCAACAGAAGGTTTTCGACTGTTTTATATCTTGATATATTTCGTGTGTAACATATGGAAAGTCTTAAATTCAATATGGCCTCCAGCTATCTTAAAATATGAAAATATGAACATGACCATGAATTCAATGAATTCCAGTGCAATTGCAATATACAGTTACTTGCAGTCGGGTTATCGTCTATGTTTATCCCAAGGTTTATGGAAAGGACTAGTCCATATATCTATCCCGCAGTCTGTCTGGTGTGCGGCAACATCAGAAGATACCCCGCCAGCGTGGCGCATCTGAGCCAACCAAAAAGCCCTATTAATGTTCTCTTCAAAGCATATATGAAGAGTTCTCGGGATTGCTTGACGCTCGAGTTGGTGCAAGCCGTTTAGTTCCTGCAAGCGACCTATCCAAATGGGGGAGCAGATAGGATTTAATTTTAATTAGATTGAAGAGACCCGAGAGGGGAATAGACTGAAATAGACTGAAATCATACTGTGGTTGCTCAAAAAAAGTGGATGCAAGAGTAGACCTAGTAGTTCTTTCCCCACTAGAGGAGGAGACACCTAGCCCTGTATCATTTAGGAGGAGGAGTTCGAACAGAAAATGTAACATACAAGGTTCCTCGGCTGACGAATCGGTCAATCAAGTGCCAAGTCACATACCTTAAATACTTGGAAAGGGGTAGGGTATGCTAACAACTACGATCATCTCAACAGGTACTCTTTTCTGGAGTCTTTTCTGTCGGATCTGTTGAGTTCCCCCTCGATTCCTTTCCAACGTTCGAATTCTGTTGTGGCGCGCAGACACAAACCCGCGTGACTAAAATTGACGCTACACTGATTTAAGGCAAGGGAGACTACTAGTTGTCATTCGCAACTTCTCGGGGATCTCCGGTTTGAGATGTCCCTCGAAGGCCATTGACGCCATATTGAACTAGAGCGTGGTCACGTGTGTTTCGGTCGTCAGGGGCAAGACGGTACATCTTCGGAAAATTTATTACCTATACCAGGTTCTTAGCGTGACATGTACTTGATCAGGGCAAGGCAGTTGCAGCATTTCTGTTCTTCATTCACTACATAGTACTGTTCACACGCCCTATGATATGTACTTTTGTTGCTATCATTATGCAAGTTTTGTTGTTAAAAAATAAAACTGAACGTTGAACTTTATTTATGGCCTACTCGTTTGAAGCAGCAGACATAAATTTAGTTGACCTTGATTCTGCATTGAAGATCAACCATTGAAACGCGGAAAACAACGAATTACGTCAATTATACCATATTTTCGCCTGCATGTTGTCTGATCGTACTATTCTTGTTTATCTGATGATGCTAAACAATAACGATCTTGTGATCTTTGGGTTAGGTCATAAATTTTCTGAAGATGTACCATTTTGCCTGTCAGGGAACTGTCAGTGACGTCACGGGAATTATATCTTGCCAATACGTGGCGTGTGTACCATTTAAACTGATGGTTTTCTATTGAAAAACGTGCTTCGAATGAAAAGAATAAACAGTTTTTAGAATATCTGACGTAAATCAGAGACTCGCAGGGAAATATTTGCTGGTCGGGGATTAAGGCTTCCGCGAGAGTGATTGGGCTTCGGAGCCATGCGTATTAGACCGTTCCGGCGCGTCACATCTGGAGATTCATAGGAAATTCATGTTGTCGTCCCCCGAGCGTAGAATCAGTCCCCTTCGTAGATTTCCGCTCGGGAGTTCCGAATGTACTAGTTGTATGAATAATGTCTACGCGTCACATCATTCGCTGTCCACGGTTAATGCGCGTCCGCTCAACTTCGAAAAAGAATAAGGGGAAATAGAACAGGTGCTACAGAAAAAAAACTCCAAAAAAGAGTATCTGTTGAGATGATCGTGGTTGTTAGCATACCGTTCTCCTTCCCAAGTATTTAAGGTAATCCATCCGGTAATAATTTGGGATATGTTTACGAAATCCCCATTTTGCTCCTAAACCGTTTGACACCTCCGTAGATTTTGTAAAGCTGCTCTGCCCAAAATGAGTTCGTTCGTGTTTGTCTTGATATAGTACCTTATTGGTGTTATCTATGAATGTTTCCGTGTTTAACGAGCCTGCATTTTGAGATCTGCAAAAAATGCGAAACAAAAGCGGAACATGTAATACTATAGACTGGTTACGTGACTTACCTTCGCTGCACTGATGGAAAATGACATGTGGTGGAGTTATTTGGACGACTTGAAGGCTGCAATTGTTGTAAAAAAGTTGTGACATCCTCCTGAGTTGATCACCATCGCGAAACCCCCGTAGTATAGAAGTATATGGGCCCAGAAATAAGTCATTTCCAGGAACATTTGCGTACACTTTGCCATCCATCAGTCTTACCGCGTATAGACCCAGATGGATACAGGTTGTTCCAAGTAAAGCGGACGCCATCTTGCCATATAATACAGTATAATTCTACACTCTGAAATCGTTGAGCATATCTCTTCTCCCATTGACCAAAATAGTATCACGTGATGTGAAACTGAAAAGTTTACAACTCGATAAACTTTGCATTTCAAAGTTTTGACGAACTACTTTTGTAGCAGACGATGAGCTTTCTCGTACTGACAAACAGAGACATAAATGATCCAAGACTGAACGGTAACAGTACACGCGGACAAATTCATGACACTAATATCGTAATATATTAAACACCTGGCAGATAAAGAAATGAACAGTTACACAATTTAGTTACAACCGCATGCGTAGTGAGTGGGAATATGAAATGGACATGAGCTACGGAGTGCAGATGCGTTGACCTAGTGTAGACGAGTGGTACCGTACGGTATACAAAGACCGCACTGACGTTTGACAGCCTTAGCCTTGCCCGATTTATTCGTTGATTTTTTCCAGTCGTCTTCAATTATCCTTCATTCAGATTCAGGTGATGGCTAATTTGGTAAATTCTTTTGTCCTTAAATTATGAATTTATTCCAAGTGTAGAAACGTATGTATTCACGACTTTATATTGCACATGGTCCAGCAACTGTTACACTTGTCCCGCGCATATCCAATAAAGAACCAGTATGGCTACCTGGTACTTGCGTCACAGGTGAAATCCTGAGTATTATTGAAATAAGCTACCGGTAAACACAAAATTAAGTTTACATTAAAAATTAGCCGTTATCAAAGATATATTTATCACTGTCTTTCACTTGAGTCATATAGTGTTAACCATGTGAATGGGGTACCTTGAACCGCTCAAACACAACCTTTGGCAACGCGAAATCATCTGTCAGATAATGTAGTTCCACAGTGTTAATGTTGGTATCTACCAAAAATAGATATCCACGGAATAGCATTGTCAAGTAGAATAAAAAAAATCATGTGAATTGAAACAAATGTTTTACTTTATTTTTTTCCGGCCAACAATCCAGCTGAGTGATGCAAATAACGGCCAAGCAAATTGGTTCAACGGTTCAATTTATGGAAATCCCCTTCCAGCTCAATTGACGTCTGTCGATAATAATTAATCTATATTCTTTCTCAAAAATGGAAACATATCAACTGTGGATGAGAGCGTAGAATTATAAGGATTGACTTTCGCATTTTGCAGTTTCATCGTTTTCGCGTCGCGTTTTCGGGTTTTCGTATCGATGTAAAAATGCGAAAACCCGAGATGGCCGCATCCGGATCCATAAACCTTCTTCAAGCCATTAACCCAACCAGGCCTGGGCGATTTGGGGTGTTTCCCAGCCTGGTGTGGGGTTGGGGGGTGGGGGGGTATTTCGGTCCACCCTTTATTTATTTTCGTTATGCCTTGGAATATAGGTCTGTAACTTTCTTTACAATATATTTGGGTCAAAATATTTGATGTAAAATCCAAGATGGCCGCCATGGTGCCGTCACAGTGACTGAACTTTTTCGGATTTTATTATTTTTTCGATGCTTTCTCTTAAAACTAATTGTTTCTGGCAAAATAAATTACTTTATTGCTATTTTAGACAAGGAATTGCGAGAAAATGGACTCTCAAATTGACGCCAATACGATTTGCGGAAATGTCAGAAAGTTGCGGTAAAGTCAGAAAGTTGCGGAAAAGTCAGAGAGTTGCGGAAAAGTCAGAAAGACTCCCCTTTGTTCCAGAGCTGCATGCGGTTGAAGATGTAATCAGCCTAAACTCGTAATTTTCCAAAGTGGATATATTATTACTGCAACCTCCAAACAGGGTTGTCTGCCTCAAGGATGTCCGCTGGTGATTTTTGGCTTTGGTGGCCATTTTGCCTGTTTTCCCCATTGGGTTACCTCCCTTTCCAATTTTGAAAGACATTGTGATTATCTGCAAACAGTTAGAATATAGAAAAAAGTTAAAAACTATTTATATGAATTTTTCATGAATATGCATCAAAACTAAGGCTATATCCTATGTTATCTGGGTTATGAAATTGAGCATGGGTCAGTCCACTTAACGTTGCCTACAGCTAAAAAATGCACACCAACCTATATTTTTCCCCTTTGGTTTTCCTCATATTACACAATTATGAATGCAACAACACACATATATTCAAAAAGTTAATTACTTGGTTTACCAGCAGCGGACATCCTTAATGGGAGACAACCCTGTTTGGAGGTTGATTAATACTGGTCACAGATCTATGTGGAAAGAGGTAGTAGCGTCATTTAAAACAGATGAGATCATCTATGATGAACGTTTTTCTGTGACCTCATTTTTTAATATCACTGGCATTGAAATCACACTTCTGACATTCTCTGAAAAACGTGACAGCACCTGCACTTGGCTCCAGTGCCTGAGATGACGTCACAAAACGCGCATTGGCATTCCGGGCGTGATGCTTTGCAACGTCATACTCGATCTTAGAACTTTTATTACACTATGACGGCTTCTAACGTGACGTCATGGACACCTGGTCACGTTATCCAACGTCATCTCGGTCATTTCCCGTTTTAATGTTGTTCACTAGAACGAATTGAAGAATCTGACAATATTGGTCCCTATAAGAAATACAAGACTTCACGACTTGAAAATCTTTTGGCAAATGTTGCAAGTGATCATGCTGTTCAGTTTACCCGAACAATTTAAATCACTCTACTACCGCTTTAAATATGTCCTTTATTGACCTACCGGTATCGCGAATCAGCAAATGTACAGAACAGAGACAAAAATCCACAAAAAGCATGTTACGTATATTATCTTGAGGTAATAAATGGCAGCATATATGGTCATATCCAACTTCAACAGCTGGGTTTTGTTTTTCATTCGGTTATAATTCAGGGCTTCGGCAACTGAAATTGTTAGGCAATGCCAATCGTTCATTTTAACATCGCTGCAACTTTGACGAGGAAAATGGACAAACTTTAGTATGAAATTGAAAGTAAGTGGCCCCGAATTCTTCCTGGATTCTTTGTTGCCCAGCACACATTTGCGAAAACATAAACGTAAATGTATGACGCACAACAAAATGTCTAGAAGAGATAACGACCATGCAGTCATCACAATATCTGATATCTAGTGACAAATCGATACATTATTCTGACAAATCGGTACATTATTCCGACAAATCGATACATTATTCTGAGAAATCGGTACATTATTTACCCCGAAGTAATATCTGGTTCGGAGTCAGTACATCAGTGGTTCCAAAGTCGACTTGTTAATCGGATGGGACCAAACTCGCTACATGTCTTCATTTATTCAAATATACATTCGAATTGATGCTGAAATGCCCAAATATCTTTTTGGGCGACAGTGGTACTAAGGTAGATTACTTGGGCAAGCCTCGGGTGTTCCTCAAGATTAATGGGGGACTCGCACAGTACCAGTTAGCCAATCATATTATGGCATTGTCACTTGGTGTTCGTCGTTTCTAACCAGTTAAACAGTCAATTGATAGAACTAGCATTCGGAAGCGACGTCATCCAATTAGAAATAAAATGCCATGGTGGTGGGGCAAAGCCACAGGCATATATATATATGTACGCTGATTAATACCACAATACGTAACGTGGCTCCACACTCATGTATATGCTAGCCCCGAATGGTCGCCAGACGCCAAGAACAAATAGACGTCATGGTGTGACGATGACGTCCGCGTATAACAAAAAGAGTACATTCATCAACCTGCTTACGCTGCCAAAGTTGTTTACTTTCTGAGGTTTTATTAGCCCAAACGTCTGCCCTGCCAAAGTTACCACATATATATCTGAAGCCAAAGTTGCCAAATTCACCTGAAGCCAAAGTCATCTGCAACCAGATGTTGACATCAGTGAAATACCTGTACTTTGCCAGAACTACTGGTTCTCTACCTCAACGCGACAAATCTTTCAAGGTTGGCCAGCCATCCCGTGAAAACATCTGACAGTGGAAAAAACAGGAATGAATCAGTTACATCAGAATGATTTCCCATGCCGTCAAGTTTTTTTTTAATTCTGGGATTAATTTTGACAGGACATGGGATCGCAGTACTTGGCCATTCATTCCAGTTCCGAGTGCAATCTAAATTTTCTTGACCGGTAGGATAACGCAACAGCAACTGCAATGGGCTCCCGGAAACTGACCTGGGGTGTCGTTGTGCACACTCCAGGTCATGGTAAGAATAGGCTCAGAGAGCTTGTCGTAAGAGGCGACTAACTGGGGCATCTGTTGGGTTCCCGGGTGTGAAAAGGAATGGGTGTGAAACACTTTGTCTATACAACCGTTACAGATAGCTCAATAAAGAAAGAAAGGTCGTGTTTCGTTCAGAATTTTGACCACATAATCTTGATCTTCGAAACGGTATTTGGGAAAGTGACGCGATAATACTGCCATATGTACTGATTTGTCGTTAAACTGAAAGACAAATATCTGTGAATAAAATGATGAACATACCAGGTTTTTACCAGAGGTATCGCTCACCACCCCGATTTTTCACTGTAAAATCGCGCGCCAACGCTGCGAATCGACTGGCCGCATTTTCTACTTGTTTATTGCCTGATAGGAGACCACGATGATGTGAGACCAATCGGTTCTTCTTCACCTTTGACACGTCCAGTGTCCCGTTCGTTATCCTGGACTATGGCCATGCTAGATGAGACATTCCAGATCTTCTTATATCTGTGAGTAATCACCAAGGATAATGTGTCCTGTGCAGTGCATAAAACTATAGAAAGGTATGAACCTTTATAGAAACTCTCTGATTGGTTGAATTGTCGATAAACTTTTATTCACAACCCAATGAATAGGCTGGATTTCTTTTTGAAAATTTGAATTGACCAATCTAATGTTTTAAAACTGGAAGATATCCCATGAGGCATTGTTGTTTCTGTAAAACCCCATTGTACTTATACTACAGTACACAGAATGAAGTTGTTCACTTCCCGAATGATATTACCAAAGCCACGAAGAGCATGGGCGTTGCAATGAATTAAAGCGGAAGGTCGTTTCCTATACTTATGAGAAGGTTCGGCCGTGTGCTAGAATAACATATGCTTTTGGTTAACCGACTACCCCCATCGCCTACCCCCTCCTCCTCAGCCGAACTAGTGACGCCGATGGTGAGGCCATTGAACTCAAGTGTAAGGCTCCAGTACGGGTATTGTGGACTCTCCTTGATTCGATTATGATATCAAACGCAAAAAATCTGAAAAGCAATGACAGAACTTCTCGTCAGTATGGTGTCAGATCGTATCCAGGCATGTGGCAGTAACGTCGTATGCACATCTAACACGAGTCACGCCTACAGCTTGAAACAATGAGTCGGTCTCTCCAGATATATATGTAAACCCAGCTAGAGGCAAGCGTTAGTCAACGTACTTCTACATTCCTTCATGCCATGAACCTGTTGCGTTAAGCACAACTATTTCTATATGCAGTCCTCCAAACCTAATGATCATTTGGTTCACTCCAAGGCTATCCGGGAACGTCCACTGTATTTCTTTAGTTGGTGAAACACATGGACAGGGTTATGTATCGGGTTGAGATATTTCAGGGGTTTCCGTACGACGGTCAATGATGTCGAATGATTGTCACCCAGTGGGATAATTTCCGATAGAAATGCAAATTACAAGCGTCTGACCCGTCATGCATAATTCAGCCGTCGTCCATTAAAGAATATCCGCGTCCATAATCCAAAGACCTTCCCATATAACAGAATTAGCATCACATTCTAAAAGACAATCCTAGTATACATAAACATAGGCTAGTTCCCTGCAAGAGAGAAGCGGTCAACAATTTTCAATGATGCCGGCAAGACATGATGATGTTCCAAAAATATCAAATCCGTATCGCTGATCAATATTCTTAACCCATCTGATATTCGTTGTAAAGTGGTCATCTAGAGAATGATGTATATCAGTCACGCTTTGATTGTGACTGTTCATATGAGAACCGGGAGAATCTTGATTTACATGGGTTCATATGGCTCCTAGCCCCGGGTTAAGCGGGATTAGACACATGTTACGAAACGTTACGCCATAGATCTTGCACGCTACGCTCGTATTTTGCAATTAGCATGCAATATGTATCGCCAAATTTGAGAAACTTTGAGTGGAGGCGCTTGGTGGTATAGCCCTGTTTTGTAAGTTTCTGCAATAATGTTTTGTGACGTTGATAAAATCGTCAGATTTAACACAGGATATAGCAAATGTCACTAGGCGAGATATGTATACGCCATATGCAGGTCCCACTGGAATATCACTGTCCAGAAACGGATAGTTTACGATGTCGAAATTGTAATCATCTCTTTTGTCACAAAGTCTACGAGAGAGAAGGCCCGTTTCATTTTTATAAAGATATAGGTCTAAATATGATGTACCGGTAGGGCTATTCGTAGTTTTCTTCAAATCCAGTGATGGTGGATATATATCTTTAACGGCGTCATTTATATAGCGATTATCCTCGGCGAGAAAATCGTCTATATAGCGTTTGGTGAATGGGAAGGAACGGGCTTGAATTCAACGGTTTTTAAAAAGCGCCTGTATATAGTCATATTCAAAAGAGAACAGATATAGGCCAGCCAACAGGGGTGCACAATTAGTACCCATTAGAATACCTATAACTTAGATGGTCAATAAGTTCCTGATGAGGGATTGTAGTATAGAGTCAAGAAATATAGTTTTTCAATATTCACATACATTCACGCCAAAGTTTTTAGAAATAGTGGCGCAATACCTTTCCCAAAAGGCTTTTACTTCCTGAAGGGCCCTTGTCAACAGGGTTGAAAGAAGCTTGGTGGTGCAGCTTCTAGAACCACTGTTCACTGAACGATACAACCGAAAATACGCTATATCTTGACATACTTTAGTGAAGATGCAGATATTTGTATCTCCTTGACTATAAGATGTAAAGCTCTCAGAGGTAACGCATACAGAACTGTACGTGAACTATGTATACTGTTAAACCCACTAAGTAATTTGAAGTGATATGATCGTGAATCAACGCACTAATAAACTTTCTCCAAACATGGCTGCAATGACTCCGTTGGTGGGGTTTAAATAGCTGGGTGATATTGGATATATTCGAACGGCGGTTTGTAATATTGCCGAACCCACTAACATTTTCATTAAAAACATACGGAAACACTGACTCAAGTTCTAGCATCCAGAATAGTTCTCGCTGTTAGATTTTTCTCTCAAATCCAAAGGGGGGAATCCTTGGTAGAAAGATAGACGACGTCTACGATCTGAATATTAAAGTTATCCCAGCCATGGTCGGGTCCAGAAAAATGCGACTGTGACTATTCACCCTAAGATGGATGTCTTGCCGGCATCATTGAAAACTGTTGACCGCTTCTCTCTTGCAGGAAACTAGCCTATGTTTATGTATACTATGATTGTCTTTTTGAATTTGGTTACTTGAAATTTTAATTCAAGGCTATTAATAATCATGCTGAGGCGATCATGGTCACTGGACGGGATAACTTACAACATCCTCCCTGACATCAGAAAAACAGTGAGTCATGGCTATCTATGAACATTATAGTCCGATGCATAGGTTCATCATCAAGATCAAGTGTCACCTGGAATTCAAAATATTTAAATAATAATGTTTTACTGAATGACATCTGACAGACTGTCAACCAATGAAAACCGTATACGAATTTACATGACGAATAATAAATACCGTTAGAGACTCAAACTGTAATGAATATGCAACACAAAATCAACAATCTCACGGCATAGACCAACCTGACGTTTAAAGTTTCATCTGTTCCACTCTGCCATAGACACTATAAGAGTGCTCTTAACGTTGCTCCTATCCACTGTTTTACGCATTTTTTGCTTAACTAACCAAGTACTCATTCCATACCATCAGTGTGTCCCACAAAAATGTCCAGAGATGCAGATTCCATCTTGAGGTGAATACAACGTGCAAAAAATAATTAAAAAAAAGAAACAACGATATTTCTGAGTAAGCATGAATTCTACCGATTTTTTTGTGGCACAACAGACATTTGCGAGAACAATATAGCACATGTTTGCTGTGCTGCGAGAAATCTGTTAGATATGTCAACCCTTCTTCACAATACAAATATACCGGTGCAGATATCAAATTGGAATTTTTCGTCAGCTGAACTGACGAATCACAAGACGTTTGTGGATAATTTCACCGATAATCACACGATGCTGGATGCTGTCCTAGGACAATGATCTTAAGAGGCTGATGTTAGCAGAGGACATTCGAGTATTTCCATCATGTTACCAGATACACCAACCATCATGATGTACTTTTTTTGTGCGTAAATAAAAACTCTTCCGCCGAGATTTAAGGTCATGAGTCAAGTCCCGAATTATGCCTGTAAACGGCAAATGATATGTGACGTTTACATATGAAAAACTCCTTTGTGTGTGATTGTAATAGAGCCGTTGTTTCACTCGAAGCCTGCCAAATATAAGATTTTTCTTGAAGTTTACGTAATGAAATATCCCCTTCGAAAGAAAAAGAGATGTTCAGTTGCATAAGAATGGAGATATGATTGATCAAAATGTGCTCCGCGGCTTATTTTGGTATTTTTGGGACATTTACATGGATGATTTTCTCCTGTAGCAAAAATATGACACCTCAAACCAAAATCATTGCTGGTTCTTTCCAATAAACAAACTTCCTAATATATTCTGTTGCAAAATTATTTTGGTTTGAGGTGTAATATTTTTGCTATAAGAGAAAATCCTCTCTGTAAATGCCCCCAAAATATCAAATCAGATCAGGGAGCATATTTTGATCAATCATATATTCATTTTTATATAAAGGAGCATCGCAATTTTTTCGAGGCTGTTATTTCAGTATGTAAACTTAAAGAAAAATCTAATTTGGCAGGTTTTGGATTGAAAACAAAATTCAGCTTGATTAACATTATACACAAGGGGTTTTTCCCGTATTGTTGTCACATATTTGCTGGACAACTTGAGTTTTATCCCAAAAGATCTCCACGTGTATTCTTGTACAGACCTTTTGGTCTTTGATATATGTTGGCATTTGTGGGAAGTTGAAGCTTGGTCGACATCGGGCCTTACAGACTAGTCTTTTGTGTTAATCTGACGACGATACAGCTCACCAATCCCCAGTGTACGAGTTGTCACAGCGACACAGCTCATCAATGACCAATATACGAGTTGTCAGAGCATTTCCATCATAGCTCTCTAGATTTGTATCTAATACCGCTTATGCCGGTGCTAGGGGCCGTGTGGTCATGTCATCCAAGTTGCCACATGAACAGGTACAATAAAAGCGTACCTGAGATACAACACATATCACGAATCGTTAGATTCTTGGTATGTGCTTTAAAATAGTTTAACCAGAAGACTATACTGTGAATCCATGTGCCTCAGTATGTCGACACCTCTTCCCACTTCCCTTATATGTGTTGTAATTCCTCTCAACATGCAAAAGTTCCCACGGTTTCAACATTAATTGCGAAATTCACAAAACAGATATTCTTTCTTCAGTTGCACACGTTACCACGTTTTTACTTGCAAAATTTTATCCGTTTTATCCAAAAGATATCCGTTCATTTAACATTGAAAAAGGGGAGAAATTCATGATAGACATAACATTATTTAGGATTTTAGTTAGTATTAGTAAACAGTCTTAATTCCACTTTTTCACAATAGGGTGTCTCACTCCCATCTCTCCATGTTGAATTAGGATGTTTCATTTCAAAATAGGATACGTGTCTCAAGGAGGACCTGAATCATGGCAAGGTAAAATCGGACGCCATCGCGGGGCGTTATCTCCCCTTTTCAACGGTAAATACCCACATAGGTATTCTCGATTCTCTATACTCCAATCCCTCAGCAGGACCTTATTAGCCGTGTAAGCTCTTTAATAGTATCTGTGTTGAAGAAAACTGATCTCCGATATATTAATATCAGAATTACAGCACATATAAGGGAAGTGGGAAGAGGTGCCGACATACTGACAGAGCCATATGACTTCACAGTATAGTCTTCTGGTTAACCTATTCTAAAGCACATACCAAGAATCTAACGATTCGTGATATGTGTTGTATCTCAGGTACGCTTTTATTGTACCTGTTCATGTGGCAACATGGATGACATGACCACACGGCCCCTAGCACCGGCATAAGCGATATTAGATACAAATCTAGAGAGCTATGATGGAAATGCTCTGACAACTCGTATATTGGTAATTGGTGAGCTGTTTCGCTGTGACAACTCGTACACTGAAGATTGGTGAGCTGTATCGTCGTCAGATGAAAATGACGGCATTTAAAACAAAAGACTATTCTGTAAGGCCCGATGTCGACCCAGCATCAACTTTCCACAAATGCCAACATATATCAAAGACCAAAAGGTCTATACAGGGGGCGGGCTTCGGGGACGAAGCCATAGAGCATTCTTTAGCTCTATTACATACAAGGAATATCATTCATGGAATGTTTCTTTGTTTATGGAGTTGCTTGAATTTCTCATTATTGATGTGAAGTCATGTGAAGATTTTGTCAACACGTATTCCAATGGGTACTAACTGTGCACCCCTTTTGGCTGACGTATATCTGTTCTCTTATGAATACGACTATATGCACACGCTTTAATACCGATCAACTGAAAGCCCGTTCCTTCTCATTCACCAAACACTATACAGACGATCTTCTCGCTGTGAATAATCACTATATAAATGACACACTGAAGGATATATATCCACCTTCACTGGATTTGAATGAAACTATAGATAGCCCTAACGGCATATCATATTTCAATCCCCCCCCCCCCCTCTCTTGCATATCGCTTCAATTAAACCTATATCTCTATAAACGTGAATCGGGCCTTCTCTCTCGTTGACTTCACGACAACAAAGATGATTACAATTCGACATCGTAAACTATGCCTTCTGGACAGCAATATTCCAGTGGGACCTGCATATGGCGTATACATATATCGCCTAGTAGCATTCGCTAGATCCTGTGTTAGATGTAACGATTTTCACGGCATACAATCGATAGTGTCCATCCAAGAGATACTCTCCGATATTGGAGGGTATAAAAGGGTTATCTCATAGTTAGAATGGATGGTTTCGCTCGAAATTCGTTTTTCCTTTTTTTTTCGTCGCACGGAACAACCTAATAATTATAGCACACATCAAGATGCCAATCCAATGTGTGTGATTGTTAGTACCAGAACAGGTTTTGAAAAAAAGATGCTGCACGGTTGTAGACCGATTTCTGATATCATGTATATCCGCTGATTTGTAATTTGCTATATATTTATCCCTCCAGACATGCAATTTTGATATGTCAGTTAGTCTTATCGGCTAAAATAAAAACAGTTCACCCCTTCTTAGATTAATTTTATCGAACTTTTACCTAAAACGCACGTGTACAGGTTGTGAGGGGCAGTAACGTTCACCTTTATTTGCTTGAATGACGAAACTATGGTTCATACGAGTATGATCCTTATGTGGATATAACCACCAACTTCCCTAATGTTTCATGAAAACAGTTACTATAAAATAATTAATTTGCGACTTCACCCAGGAAACACAAAGTACGGTCAGGAAGACAGATGACTCTGAGTGGAGCCTTGTTTACCTCCAAGAGCGAGCGAGTATCCCTAGAGATGCACTTTGGATTGCATGCCGTGATTTTAATTAACGCCACAGAACATTATGCAGCGCCTTATAAAACAGGACTATACCACCAAGCGCCTCCACTCAAATTTTCTCAAATTTGGCGATACATCTCGCATGCTGATAGCAAAATACGAGCGTAGCGTGCAAGATCTATGCGTTACGTTTCCTAACTTGTGTCTAGTTCCACTTAACCCGGTGCTAGGGACCGTATCAACCAATTTACTTTAAGATCGTCTTGGTGTTCATATGAACAGACACGAAGCGTAACTGAGAGACATCATTCTCTATATACCGACTTTAAAAGAAAATCATATTGATTAAGAATCCTGACCAGCGATATAGATTTCATATTTTTGGAACATCATTTCTTGCTGGCATTATACAAAATTGCTCTCCGCTGCTCTCTTGCAGGAACACTTATGTTTTTTCTCTATTTGGTGCTAACAAATACATGTTCAGCTAGCCTACTTATATATGGGATGCTAAATGCTTGATTCACATGCGTGACACGCATTATTATTTCCACATATCTGTCAGGCATGCTAAATTCGCATGCGTGACACGCATTATTATTCCCACATATGTCAGGCATGCTACATTCACATGCGTGACACGCATTATTATTCCCACATATCTGTCAGGCATGCTACATTCACATGCGTGACACGCATTATTATTCCCACATATCTGTCAGGCATGCTACATTTTTGCCTGTGAAACACCCATCTGACCGTCTCTATCATCTCAGTCAAAACTGGTTTCTTTCATGATGTCCATTTTGACTCAATTCGCTTCTTATAACCGTCCGTCTTCTTTGAGCCCACGGATGCACCGAATGCATATTTTAACCGGATAATGTAAAATCCTATAATAAATGCTAAGGTTTAATTAGTAACATTGATCGCGTTCAGCAATATTTCATCTATATAGAGAAAAGCAATAGCGAATTTATCTAAGGACATTAACAATCTATCAGAAATCTGACAATGAATCACAAGACATATCAGAAAACAAAATATTGCGCTAAAATCCATCGCACAGATCAATCGCCGTCAAACATTCCACAAACAAATCTCGGATAAGTCCTCCTTTTGGTGCTCTCTGAAAACAACCACTATGTCCATATCCTTAGCAACCACCATGTCCATCTCCTTAGCAACCACCATGTTCATATTCTTAGCAGTCGGGACCGCAAAATCGGTCTCAACGTCTCATTTAACTGTTTTCAAGTTTAGTGGATTTGATTTAAGGCACGACGATATGGTCACAACACCTAAAGAACCCTACAGTTCTTCTCGGTAGGGGAGGTAATCTTTTTCTTCGAACCAGTGTGATAAAAAGCCGGATGTGTATGATGTCCAGATCGCTTTACAGTCCAGACTGGTGACCTCGTATCAGTGCCTCGGATCATTTGCGTACACTTCGCCATCCATAAGATAGCTTGCGAATCGTGTGTCTCCATTATCGCGGAGCGATATCCGATAATTTACCGTATTCTGTTCGGCCTTCATCCGGCGGAGAACAGACTCGAGAAATCTGATAAATTACAGGTTTTCATACCACTTCGGAAACAGATATTGCCTGGGCTTACAAAATATATAGGTATGAATAACTTTCGTATCATCCAAGAGGTGTGGTAGATCTGCAATTTTGAACAAGTAGGACATCACATGACTCGAAAATGGCGGTTTACGTTGTGGTTTCGTCGGTAGACTTTAGCTGATTCGCTGACGAAGTCACGTGGTATTGATTTCTGGAAATTCCCTCTCTCAGTTGCCGAAAGTAGGCTGAAAATGGATACACACGATCCCAGGCTCAGTCCTACCGCGTATAGATGACCCAGATGGTAAACAGGTTGCGCCTGGGATGTGCTCTGAGAGGTGTTAACACAAACGACATCACCTCTCTTTCACATTGTCACTTCGGATCACATCACGTACCAACGAACTCTTCGAAACACAGGCCAGAAGCATAGATAGTAACTTTATCCCTACTTAGGCTTTTCACGCACTTGCCGTGTCTGATTCGATACCAGGGCTCACATCATTTTTTCCCTCACCACCCGCGGCACACCTGGAATCACAGGAAAAGTAATTATATCACAATATTCTCGTATAACTCATTTTCCACCATTTGAATGAAAGAGGAGAACGGCCAACCACTGACAACAGAGCAGGATTAGTAGTAGGTAGCGAGGATTTCGAGGTCTGTTTTGCCGGGGGAGGTAACTCTTGCATCCACCAGGGGGCGCTGTTTCCAGGTTAAAGGTATAGGGGACGCCACATCGCCTTTCACCTCTGTGGCGTCTGTGGCGCCAGGGGTCGCCACCAGCTCAAGGTCACGTGGAGGTCAAAAGTAGTTCCGGCAACCGTTAACCTTTGTATTCTTCCGCGGTCTGGTGGTAATGCCGTCATTCCGCGGACAGAAAGTAGTCCCATGTCAACCAAGTGACTTCCAATGTTAATGTATACGGGGAATGCCCAAAAAGAGTATGGGAATGGACGTTTTGTGACAGGGGTGGGTCCCTAGTGGACCGAATGGGTCGAGTGAGGTATCAAAGTGAAGCATTCGTGAAGGGGCATCCAGTCATGCGTGGGTGCATGTAAAATTAGGATTTTTTCCCGAAACTATAAAAAGCGGAACACGGATTTTACCCCTAAAATAGGGGAAAACACCTATCAACCCTAGTCAAAAGGGCTAATATCGGTCCCCGGGCTTATTGGGACCTGCCTATCAAGTCAATGGGGTGGGTGCGTGTAAAATTAGGATTTTTTCCCGAAACTATAAAAAGCGGAATACGGACTTTACCCCTAAAATAGGGGAAAACACCTATCAACCCTAGCCAAAAGGGCTAATATCGGTCCCCGGGCTTATTGGGACCTGCCTATCAAGTCAATGGGCTGGGTGCATGTAAAATTAGGATTTTTTCCCGAAACTATAAAAAGCGGAACACGGACTTTACCCCTACAATAGGGGTCTGTATTATACAATATAAGGGAAAATGCCTGTATGGGGTATGGGGATGGTCAATTTTTTTCGTGGGCTTTACTATGGCTTGTGGGGTCGCGTTTTTCTCGTCTCGCCAAGAAAATGACAATGGGAAGGGTCCCGGAGCGAATCGGTGAAATTTTTGGGAAAAGTCACCGAGGTCTGTATATAGGCCCATAGGCTGGCCATGGGGGTATAGGTCCAACCTGGGAAATTCACACACGTTCATTGTGATATGGGTTGCTTGGATTTGTTTTTCACGTCTCGTCATTTAGAACACGATGGGAAGGGTCCCGGAGCGAAACGGTGAAATTTTTGGAAAAAGTCACCGAGGCCTGGGTAGGCCTATACTGCATGGCTATGGGTGTATAGGTCCATACGGGGTGGACGTTTTGGGATCTAGGTGGGCCACTAATGGTCCGATGGGGTCGAGTGAGGTATCAATGTGAAGCCTATGTGAGGGGGCAACCGATGGGATGGATGTGGGTAGGAATATCGTCATTCTGCGCATGCGCAATAGACAAAGTGTATGGAAATAGACGTTTTGGGATCTAGGGGAGCCACTAGTGGGCCGATTGGATCGAGTGAGGTATCAATGTGAAGCCTATGTGAGGGGGCATCTGATGGGGTGAGTGCGGGGTTGAAATATCGCCACTCTGCGTATGCGCAGTGGACAAAGGGTATGGAAATAGACGTTTTGGGGTCTAGATGGGCCACTAGTGGGCCGATGGGATCGAGTGAGGTATCCATGTGAAGCCTATGTGAGGGGACTAGACTAGGGTGTCGTCTCCATTCTGCTGCGCAGGTCACGTGGGTTGTGACATCACTTCCGGGTTTCACCTCCAAACCCAGAAGAGTTCCAATTTTTCCCGTACACGTAGGATCCGAATGTTCAACATCCGGGGGTTTTCCCGGCCCGCCCCGTCCCGCCCCGGCCGCAGCGCGCGCGCACGTCATCACCGGCAGTGCGCGGGTGAATGTCGGGTCAAAAGGTCAAAGGTCACATCCAGGTCAAAAGGTCCAAGGTCTCCCTTTCGGCAAGGTTCTGAGACAATGTTGCGGCATCGATATACAGAGCTTGAACCCCAAAAGGGGATTGTAAATTAACATGGGAAGGATGGGCAGTTCCATTTGGACCAATCAGCGGTCGAGAAAAAGAGCCAATGAGCGATCGATAAAAGAACCAATGGACGGGTACTAGAATTTTGCTCACGTCTGCGCCTACATCCGGGTACTGGGATGCTTTCGCCTACGTCCGCGCCTACATCCGGGTTCTTGTACACCCGGGTAATGTTTTCTGGACATGGATGGGTTAGCTTTGGCTCCATTCTAGGCCACTGATTGGCTAATACGGTGTTCAAAGCCAGTTTCATGCATTATGCTCATATAGAAAACACACAAGACAGGGTTTTTTGGTGAGATCTCATTTTTTTATTCAGTGAACAACAACAACGTGAGAACAACCACGTGAAAACTGAAGCCCAGAACAAGGGGCTTGTACATTGAAAGAACTGAAGCCCAGAACAGGGGGCTTGTACATTGAAAGAACTGAAGCCCAGAACAGGGGGCTTGTAAACTTAAGCCCAGAACAGCGGGCGTGTGTACATTGAAAGAACTTAAGCCCAGAACGGGGCTTGTACATTGAAATGATGGGCGGCCCAGTCATATACGAGTACATCGCGGTCCTCGGCCTTGGGGTACTCGTCAAACATCTGTACGATGGTAGATAAGGTCCTTCCCCGGCATCGATGGTACAGGTAAAACAAGCAATATTGTCCGCACACGCTACTGGTCAGGCTTTGTAACGTTTGACTGTTCCAACACCACGTCTCTGTACCTTGATCCATGAAGTCTGTTAATCGGGATGGAGGGGTGGCAGGCCGTACGGGTCAAAGTATTCGCCCTGCTGTTCTGTCAAGTACACGGCCACCCAATGTTCACCGGGCCGATCCATCGGGTCCGTGTTGAGAACGTATACAGCAGGATACACACGGTCTAATGGGAACACATCTCGGGCGAACACCCCTTGAAAGACCATACGTGTCCCTGGGTCATTCTCCAGCACGGTGGTTATCTGGTCTGTATCCATGTTAGGTGGAAAAGTCACACAGGACGTTGCGCGCCTTGTCCACTTGAATGATGTCAAACTCGGCGTAGCAGATCACATTGACGGTGGTCCCCAGGGCTCGTGCAAAGTGGATTTCCAACCGTAAATTGCCTTGCTTGGCCAGGGCCAGCTGATGGTCGTTCTCTAAGGTGGGGGTCAGATCGAAACAGAACAACGTGTATCCGTTCGCGTAGTCCTCCCGACTGATCAAATTCCCTTCGTCCTGGTTGATTTGACCGGTGGCTGTAAACAGGCTCTGATAGGCTCGAATGAAATTCCTGCGCCCAAAGTTCGGTGTTAAGGCCGTGGCTGGGACCCGTTGTCCATCCACATGCAGGGCCACAAAATTGATGCCGAAATGTTTAAAGTCAAACGGATTCTCTGGGTAGGCTCCGCTGAAACTGGTATTTTCCACACAGGCCAGGATCAATCGCTTGGGTAGTTCCCCCAGGAACAGGTTTTCTTTGTTGGCGCTCATATTTCCAGCAGGCACAGAGAACACTTTGGTTTGTACACGTCGGATAGGGTACTGGGCTGGTTTTGTTTCCAAGGCTTTCATGTGTCCCAATTGAACGGCTGGATTCGGTTTCACTTTTCGGACATACAGGACTGCGTCTTGGATAACAATCTTATAGTCAGCTGCATGCCCATCTACGTTAGTGGCCATCAAGGCGAAGGTCGGAGGCGCCCGTATCAGTCGGATTTTGATGGGGATCTTGTTCAAGAGGTACCGGTCTTGCATGAACATGTCTGCGTGTAGTCGACCCATGAGATCCACCGAGGCACCGTTCGCAGTGAAAGCCTTCCGTTTGTTATATCCCACATTGTCCACCGTGTCCATGTGCTCGGGTGTGTCCTGGTAGAATAAAGCGGCTGTCAGCTGAGATTTTTTAGCCTCTCGGCCATACGACAACAGTGTCTCGATGTAGGCTCGATAGGGGTACGTGTTGGTCGAGTCACTGATGAGTTTGTCGCTGAGAAAAATATCCACCTGTTGAAACATCGAGTGCAGCCAGAGATTCGTCGGGCCCACCGTTGCAGCTTGGATGATTCTGGAGCCATCCCCATTGACCACCTTGGCTTTCACATACAAGTATGTATGGGCTAAATCCACATAGGCCGTATCCGCATTACTGATGGTGAACTCGATGGGCCCTGTTTCGTTGATGCTGGAGAGCGGGAGATGCTCCACCCATAATCCTTGTTCGGCACTGGTCTGTGTGGGCGGCACGGTCCACAAATCAAATTCACTGTTGGTGGAGGGACAGGACTCTGCGTGGATCAAGGACATGTTTAAGAAAAGATATCCTGGGTCTTCGATGTGCGTCGTCGCTGGGTCGGTCGTCGACTGGTGCGTGGTCTCGGTGGGCCAGCTCTTTTATTCCCTACGTTGCGTTGTGCTTTGGCCACCAAGACGCCTCCCGCTTCTTTGGCCTGCCGTTTCAAGGCTTCTTTGGGTGCCGTACCCCCCAAGACATCACCGGCCACTTGCAGTCCACTGCGTACCGCTTGTTTGCCGATTGCTTTCACCCCACGCGTCACCAAGGGCAGGAACGTTTTGACGATGCTCCCGAGTATGTTCCCCAGTCCATGTCCACGTTGCATGCGTGCACCACTAAAAACCGGAAAGCCACCCCTGGCCTGTTGGGCATAATAGTCCATATAGCTGCGTGCATCGCACTCGTAAGGCACCTTCATTATACAAAGTGGGGAGCACGTGCTTGTCGAAAATGAAGTGTCCGCACCACTTTCCCGCGTTCGACTGTCACCGGTCGTCCCGTGTCATCTCTTATATCCACCGTGATAGTGTTGATGTCGGTTTGTCGTACGGGTAGGTAGAGCATGTGGGTGAAACTGTGGGTGACTTGATCTCCATACCTGCATAATGGGGACCACCCGTAACAGAGGTGTGTTGATATCGCCCACGATGTGATTGTCGACTACGTCGAGTAGACGTAGAGTCCGTACATACCCGACTTCATATCCATCGGGATCTGGCCATGGTCCTCGGATGGACCCGTGTAGGTCGAGTGAGTGAGACCCAGCATTGCTGTAGGATAGGTCTCAGTACGACACTTACTTTGGCGGTGAGGGTGATCTGTGCCTTGTCGTTGTGTGCGTTGTAATGGAAGTCCACGTGATTCTTGAAGGGAAAGGTTTTTATAGGTTTTGAAGTATTCGTGGCCTCACGTAGAGCCTTATAATGCAACAGTCTTGTCAGCCCCTGCATGAACTCCTTGGAAGTATCGTATTGGCCTTCGGGGAGGGTGAGTCGGGTGTCTTTTCCTTCGTAGGTCATCTCGCACCACACTTCATTGGCTCGCACGTTGTACCACGGTAAGGGTATTGGATATCCACGGGGGCTGTTCCATCACGGTCAGGTAAATGCAACGGTTGCGGTCACTGGGTCACGTACTTGGCCAAGGTGTTGTCAGGAAACACATCCAGCGAACTGTTACTGGGTAGGGTGAGGTCAAACATGGCGACTGAGCTGTCCTGCTGCTGCTGTTGGTTTTAATAGGTGTTCCAGGCCTTGGGCGGTTGTGTCCGGCGTCGTGTTCATCGCGGTGACTTGCTACGTATCACGGCTCTGGAGATGTGGGGTGTCCTGATCGAGGGTGGTTTTTTAAAGGCCTGAAAAGAAGGTGCCCGTTGTGGTGGTGTTTTGGGGGGTGACTCCGGTTCCCACTCGGCTTCCCAAGATTGTGGAGTCTGTCGTGGTGCACGACTCGGTGAGTCACGCTGCATAAAGGCCCAGCGGTGGGGGTTCCCCACCAATTCCTGTGGTACATGCATGTCTTTCAAGCCTTGAGCGAAGACCTCCTATCCTCTAGGATCCGTGTGCGACCTGCGTTGACGCATCAGGTCATTCACTAAATCCGTCATGTGGGTCCCAAGGATTACACCTGATTCTGTACCAGTAATGATTCGCCTTTATCCATTCCAGTCATGTTAAAGTTTCTGTTTCATCCAATTTCTTGTAATACCAGGCCAGCCCCGTTTTCTTGAGACGATGCAGGAATTTACACTCGCTGCCCTTTGCGTCTTCCACCCACACTGGGGCTGTGGGTGGTACTAAATGTGCGGCTCATTTGGGGCGGTGCTGCGGTCGGCGGTGTGTCGCGTGGTGGTGGTGGTGGTGGTGCTGGGGTAGAGAGGGTTTTGTATTGGTCCATGAACGTCATGTACCGTTGAAGCGTCTCATTGTACCGTTGTACTTTCTCACTGTCGCTTAACCCCGGTCTTTGTAAGATCTGTTGCATCTCTTCATCGAGGGTGTTTATGGTCTTCACCGTAGGTGGAACAGGGTAGGGCGATTGGAGGTTTTGAAGGAACCGTGGTTCGACGAGGACCATTTTTTCGTGTGGTTCATTGTTGGCCGAAGAGTCCACCCAATACTGGACCCAACACGGAAGCGGCCAACGGTGCTAAGATGGCCCCGAGAAAGCCGCCTTTCTGTAACACCTTTTTCTTTTGTGTTTGAGAGACTCGCTTATGGATTAGGGTTCGGAGACCTGTCTTATGCTTGGCCAACTTGGTCTTCTGAGCCGGAGTCAGTGGAACGTTGCCTTTTAACAGGTTGTACCCGATCTCGCACAGACAGCGTACAAGGTCAGGGTCCGCACCGCGTACAATGGTTCGGATCAACTCGGGTGGGGCCGTCTTCAATACGGAGCGTCGGAGCGTGCTTCCGTACTCGCGCAGACATCATGTACAACTAATGCTAGAACTCACAACTCTGCTCTTTTTATCTACCTCAGAGAACAGAGACAAAGTCAACCATGCTGTGGTATTGATTCTTTTTATTATCCCCATCATCAAACACACACACCCCAGCTGGGGGCACCACTGTGGGTGTGTTTACATTATTTTTGCATGTACACGTGGTGGGTCTCTCCCGGAAAGATGCCGGTCCGTAGTCGAAGGTGGTCGGGGGTGGCTTGCTTGAGGTCGAAGAGCATATACCCGTGCTGAGGGGTTGTCGCATCTTTGAAGGCTTCCAACGCAAACGGTGTGCGGCCGGGATACATCTGTCTCGCCAGGTGCAGCAGTTGAGTGGTATCTCTCGGGTTTTTGAAGACCACCAGGTAGTGGGCATTTAAGCTGATGTTCCGATGTTCTTTGTTTTTACTGAACAGATTCTGCACAATGTAGATGATGCTGAGCCGTCGATGGTGGCTGGTAAAGAATTGGGTGACCCGCGCATCCGTCTCCGCCATGAGATCATCCAGAACCACCAAGGTGTCGGGTTCCAAATCGGTCAGGTTGGGTAGGCCGTCCACGAACGTGATGTGGGGCATTGCTGCATACGCTGCTTGCCATTCTCCGTAACACCACACGACTCGGGCAATGGGTGGAGTGATCATGCTGTCGGCGTGTTGAAGGAGCTTCCTGGCGAAGTGTGTTTTGCCGGAGCCCGTCGGTCCTGCGATGACACAAAGTGAAGGGATGCTGCCACCGAGGGTCCATGGTTCGAGCTGTATGCGCTGTCGTGGTAACCAGCTCTTGTAAATTTGGTACGAGTGAACTGGAGTGGTGGTGGTGGGTACAACGTCGGTCGTCGTTGCCTGTTCACTGTGAGTGATGATGGTGGTGGGTACAACGTCGGTCGTCGTTATCTGTTCAGTGTGAGGGATGAAATCCGGTGGGTTTTCAGACGTTGTGGGTGTACTTGGTGTAGGTGTGGAGCTTGCTGTGGAGCTCGATGTGGCTTCTACACGGGGTGTGGTGGTGACTTGGCTCGATACGGGGTTGACTGGTGCTACCTGTTGACTGGTTTCACTGGTGGCTGGTGTTCTCAGTTGGTTAAGTAGCGTGCTGACATAGGCTACGTCGTAAAACACATCTCCGTACAACACACTCAGCAGGGTTAGCACTATCACCACAAAACCCACTTGCGCTTTGCGCGTTTTGGGAGACGCTGTGTTCAGAGGCAGCTGCTGTTTGTCCATAGCACTGTGGTCGGACGTGGAATGAAGGATGACGGCAGTGGTGTCTGGCTTTATAGTCGTTTCACCTGGTTGGCAGCGACCCAGGAATTGAAGGAACTGGGCCAGCCTTGCCATTTGACGAAATTAAACAGTTTGCCACGTCGACGTTCCGTTTTCAAAATCTGCTCCACCGTGTAGTAGTCTTGCTGTGTTTTTACGACAGGCTGTAATTCCGACTCGTAAAACGTCCCTAGCAACGGTTCCCCTTGAAAATCTTCCAGTTCATAGACTCGCTGCTGTCGGGGTAGGCGCCGTTTAATCAGGAAGTGCTCATCGCTCCAGTTGGGCAAGTAACTTTTCTCGAACTTGCCCTTGACTTTACTGATCCGTACAGGGTCCCCGATCTTGTACACCTCCTTCGTCGTTCACTACGATTGCCTGGGGTACAAGACACGCCGGACTTGGGCTTCATTGCGTTGGGTGACGGTAATCGGGGCTCTCTCTATACTCCGGTGATAGGCTCGATTGTAACCACTCAACATCGATGTACCGCCTTGTATTCTTATAGGTGAAATATTTATACATGCGGCCTTTGAATGTCCTGTTGAACCTTTCCACCACGGAAGCCTTGGTCTCGTTGTACGTATGGAAGAAAAACACCTTCTGGGCTTTCAGAAACTGTTGGAACGGTCTAGTGAGGAATTCCGTGCCTTCGTCGGTTTGCAGATACAAAGGTTTGCGCCCGGTCTTGAAGATGTCCTTGAACGCCGCTATGAGATTCGCCCCCGTTTTCGTCCGGATGGGTACCACCCACGCATACTTCGATAGGATATCGATGCACGTCAAGATATACCGATTCCCATCGTTGTGTTTGGCAAAGGCGCTCATATCGACCAAATCCGTTTGCCACTGGGCATCTATTCCTCCCACGATGACCTGGTTCCGTAGAAAATGGCGACGGACAGATCGATCTAAGGTATAGGTGTCTTGTTTTCTTAACCAATCTCGGACTTGGGCACGTTGTATCCCCTGGGGTTTGGCCTCTCGATAGAGAGCCGACAATGCACTATAGGCCGCCAGACTGTCGGGACTGTAGTATAAGCTATCCAACACCTTCTCCCAGCGCTTCATGGTGACAAATGATGATGGATCCTGGCTCTATCGTTTATTTATAACGGGTATATCTTGCGCCGGAGTTTCTTTCTGATTTTCTTCGTTGGTTTCCACAGTGCCCATGGTAAATGACCAGTCCAACTCGTCTGATGACCGCTTGATAAGCACTTCATCCACATCTATCACGGCATCTTCCAATGCAGACCATAGATCAGGGTGAAGGGTAAAATGCACTGTACCCCCATCTAGCCGAGCCAATTGAGCAAAGAAAGGGCCGCGTCGGATGTACACATCTGTGACACAAGTGGATGAGGTCGCCGTCCAGTTCACCAGACAACACCCGTTTGAATTTGGTCCAGCCCTCCCGGGACAGACGAATGTGGGCCGGACACGGTTGTGTAGGGTCCGCATCACAGATGTCTCCCACCTCCTCCATGCTATCGACCTTATCCGCATAAACGCGCAGGAAAACCTCGGGGGTCAAGCTGAGATACGCCAGTATTATATGCTCCGTCATGGTCAGTACGTGAATGGTACCAGATTTGACTGTCTCTCGTATTTATAGGGAGAACCCCGTGAGATCAAAAGATCGGGTGGTCAAAATCTAGCCGGGTAATCAATGGCATCGTCGTCTGGTTCATTGCTAGACATTTATTCATTGGGTTCTGCCGCCGCTTCTCTCAGGGCACGAGCCCACTCCAACTCGTCTGATGACCGCTCGTCCGGTCTAAACAGCTGGTCCACGATAGGCAGCACTTTCTCGAAGGCTGTCCACAGATCGGGGTCTAGGGTGAAGCCTCGCGTAGGGTCTTGGTAGCGGCCCAGGCGTGGGAAGAAGGGCCCACGGTGTACGTAGATGGCATTGTCTATGTGGACGAGGTGTCCGTCGAGCTCGCCGCTCAACACCCGTTTAAATTTGGTCCAGCCGTCACGGTGTAGCGTAGCCGTATTCGATACGGTCTCAGCGCGCGACCAGCAAACATCTCCACGGTCTTCCACGAGGGTGACTTTATCTTCATAGACGTGTAACCCCACCCAGGGTGTAAGGGGAAGGATGGCTCGTAGAACTGGTGACATGGTTGACCCAATGACGATCGGTGAATGACGCACACTGTGTCTGACCCTCGTATTTATAGTCAGGTGCCACTGTCAATGCCACAGCGCCAGGGTCAATAGGGCACAGACCATGACTAGGCCAACCAGCCGTCGCTGATTCCGGCGTGAGCGCTCGTGGTCCATAGCTCGAGCATCAAGGATGGCTGTCATAGTCCAGTAGTGGTGAGTGATGGCACACCTCTCTCGAGTGCACTCTGTCGAGGACTGCTTCTGTGAACTCGTTCAGGATCTGGCGTCGCCCCTCGTTGTCGTCGCCATCTGAAAACATGGACCGAACCACTGCTCGGTAACCCGTGAGTGAATTAACCACGGTCGCATGCTGTAAAATGCGAGTCGCATAGGGACGGGTGTCCGTCATGGCTGTGAACCCGTAGGAATGAAGGTGTAGGATTCAGAGAGACGTGTTTTATAGACCTTGTCACACATGCGCGCCTAGACGTAGCTCTACGGGTGTAGTCCGTGATATGTACTATTCTGATGGGTTAGTCTAAAAAAGAGAGCAACAACAACACAGATTACAGATCAATCCTTTTATTATACGTAAATGGGGCGTAAACTGTGAACATGATAGGACATGTACTGACCTGTCTGTGGGGTTTTCCCACAATGTCGTTCACCTTCGTGTCTTTTCGGGTACGTCCGTGTCTTTTCGGGTACGTCCGTGTCTTTTCGATGACGTCCGTGTCTTTTCGGTGACGTCCGTGTCTTTTCGGTAACGTCCGTGTATTTTCGGGTATGTATGAGAGTCTTGAGGGGGGCGACTGTATGTGACGAGTTGTATGTGTTTTTCTCGGTGACGTCCGTGTCTATCATCCGGGCACTTCACGTCTACGCCTGCATTGGGGTATGTATGAGGGTCTTCATGCGCGCGCGCTGCGGATTCACCCACGCACTTCCGGTGATGCCGCGCGCGCGCGCACTGCGGCCGAAGAACCCGCGCGCGCGCGCGCTGCGGCCGGGGCGGCCCGGGCCGGGCCGGGGCGGGCCAGGCCGGGCCGGGCCAGACCGGGGAAATCTTGGCTGTTGAAAATCCGGACCCTACGTGTACGGGAAAAATTGGAACTCTTCTGGGTTCGGAGGTGAAACCCGGAAGTGACGTCACAACCCACACCACCCAACCACAAACACGGACCCCTAGTGGTGGGTCAAACACACTGCCACGCACCCCCAAAATGCCTGCTTTCTATACTACGTCCAGACTACGCATGCGCAGACTCTTGAACACGGACGAACCATGAGTCGATACATTACAAACTCCACGAGAGCTTCAAAATAAGACCTCAGACGACACCATCGGACCATTAGGGGCTCTCCTAGACCCCAAAACGTTCACCCAGTATGGGCCTATACCCCCATTGCCAGTATGGAGCTATATGGGCCTACCCAGGCCCCGGTGAACTTTTTCCAAAAATTTCATCGTTTCACTTCGAAACCCTTCCCATCGTGTTCCAAATGACGAGACGTGAAAAACAAATCCAAACAACCCATATCACAATGAACGTGTGTGAATTTCCCAGGTTGAACCTATACCCCCATAAAGCCAGCCTATGGGCCTATATACAGCCCTACCCGGTACTTTTCCAAAAATTTCACCGTTTCGTTCCGGGACCCCTCCCATCATGTTCTAAATGACGAGACGAGAAAAACAAATCCAAACAACCCATATCACATTGAACGTGTGTGAATTTCCCAGGTTGAACCTATTCCCCCATATAGCCAGCCTATAGGCCTATATACAGCCCTACCCGGTACTTTTCCAAAAATTTCACCGATTCGCTCCGGGACCCTTCCCATCATGTTCTAAATGACGAGACGTGAAAAACAAGACCAAACAACCCATATCACAATGAACGTGTGTGAATTTCCCAGGTTGGACCTATACCCCCCATGGCCAGCCTATGGGCCTATATACAGACCTCGGTGACTTTTCCCAAAAATTTCACCGCTTCGCTCCGGGACCCTTCCCATCGTGTTTTTCTCGGCGAGACGAGAAAAACGAGACCCCACAACCCATAGTAACACCCACAAAAAAAAATTGACCACCCCTTCCCCCATATAGCCAGTATGAGCCTATATACAGACCTCGGTGACTTTTCCCAAAAATTTCACCGATTCGCTCCGGGACCCCTCCCATTGTGTTTTTCTCGGCGAGACGAGAAAAACGAGACCCCACAACCCATAGTAACACCCACAAAAAAATGGACCACCCCTCCCCCCATATAGCCAGTATGGAGCTTTACCCATACAGGCATTTTCCCTTATATTGTATAATACAGACCCTATTGTAGGGGTAAAGTCCGTGTTCCGCTTTTTATATTTTCGGAAAAAAATCCTAATTGTACATGCACCCACCCCATTGACTTGATAGGCAGGCTCCGATAAGCCCGGGGACCGATATTAGCCCTTTTGGCTAGAGTTGATAGGGTTTTCCCTTGTACGAGTCCGTGTTCCGCTTTTTATATTTTCGGAAAGAAATCCTAATTTTACATGCACCCCCCCCGAATGACTTGATAGGCAGGCCCCGATAAGCCCGGGGACCGACATTAACCCTTTTGTCTAGAGTTGATAGGGGTTTTCCCCTATTTTAGGGGTAAAGTCCGTGTTCCGCTTTTTATATTTTCGGGAAAAAATCCTAATTTTACATGCACCCACCCCATTGACTTGATAGGCAGGCCCCGATAAGCCCGGGGACCGATATTAGCCCTTTTGGCTAGGGTTGATAGGGGTTTTCCCCTATTTTAGGGGTAAAGTCCGTGTTCCGCTTTTTATAGTTTCGGGAAAAAATCCTAATTTTACATGCACCCACCCCATTGACTTGATAGGCAGGCCCCGATAAGCCCGGGGACCGATATTAGCCCTTTTGGCTAGGGTTGATAGGGGTTTTCCCCTAGTTTAGGGTAAAGTCCGTGTTCCGCTTTTTATATTTTCGGGGACAAATCCTAATTTTACATGCACCCACCCCATTGACTTGATAGGCAGGCCCCGATAAGCCCGGGGACCGATATTAGCCCTTTTGGCTAGAGTTGATAGGGGTTTCCCCCTATTTTAGGGGTAAAGTCCGTGTTTCGCTTTTATATTTTCGGGAGAAAATCCTAATTTTACATGCACCCACTCATGACTGGATGGCCCTAGAGGAGCGCTTCACTTTGACACCTCACTCGACCCATTCGGTCCACTAGGGAGCCACCCCGGTCACAACACGTCTATTCCCATACTCTTTTTAGGCATTCCCCGTATACATTAACATTGGAAGTCACTTGGTTGACATGGGACTACTTTCTGTCCGCGGAAGTGACGGCATCACCACCAGACCGCGGAAGAATACAAAGGTTAAAGGTTGCCGGAACTACTTTTGACCTTCACGTGACCTTGAGCTGCTGGCGCCCCCGATGTGGCGCTTCCTATACTTTAACCTGGAAAAAAGGGCACCAAGAGTTACCTCCCTGGAAAACGGTACCTGAAATCGACTTTCCCTATTACTAATGATGCAGAGACTGATGGTGAGGCTGTTGAGAGTCTATCCACTGATACCGACTGAGAGCCCGGCAAATAACCCAGACCTAGACAGTGAGGGAAGCCTGAGTGAGGAAGAAAGCCTATATACCTTTTGGGACCGTAATGTGACCTTGGCCATTAATACCCACGCTGCGGTAATCGAGGACGCCGTGCAGGATGACTTATACAAGAGGCTTACATCCAAATGCGCTCGACCATCAGGAAAACAGCCATGGCGATCTATGAACAGAATAGCCTGCTGCCGCTTGAAATGGGGAATGGGGGAATGGGGGGCGATCCCACGCATAGGTTCATCATGCAGAACGCGTCACTTGAAGGAGGATATGAGGTTACCACCCATCCGGGCCTTGGAAAATGCCATCAAAATGCGAAAACAGCTGTTAGAGGACATATTACCTCAACGGTGTCCTGGACTGCCAAATGATGTGTAGGCCAACGGGCGATGGACAAGAGCAGTCGACGATCGGAACAAGCAGCTTCAGGACAAGAGCATACTTGAATGGTAAACACACTGATAATGGCCCCCCAGCCTGAATGTATTGTGATAGAGGGGATAATAAACTATATGAAAACTTCTGAACGTGTTGATCTTTCATTCTTTCAACTGCATGCATCATGGTGTTAAGCCATTAGGGTTTAGAAGTGTGTTTGCTGGGGGGGAGGCGCGCGTTTGTGCGGGAGTCAATAGCGTTAGGGCATCACTACGTGAAGACGGGCGTTGAATGCTTTGAGGTAAGGGCGTTATGACATTGGAAGAAATGACGTCACTTTCAATGAGAGGTAACTCTACCATGCTACCCTCATGTCCAACCCAGCACCACCAGGATTCCAGAGTCCATGAATTCTGGATACATCTCCAAGGTCCACGGGTCACCACCTATGGTTTAGTGTATAGGGTATAGCTAGGGATGTCTCGAATACCCCCTCAAACGTTCAAACACGACAATGCCTATTCCCAAAATGCTCACTTCCGCTACTACTCTTTGACTGCATATCACTTCCCGTCCAAAGTACGTCGAGCGTCGTCTACACTCCAAACACTTCAAGGCGAGAACCTCCATACTATATTTGGAATACGGATGGCCCGCCTTGAACCCAGTCTCACCTCACCTCTTTCGCTCCTACTGTCTAACTGCGTAGATTGACAGTACTTCCGTCCAAATCGCGCCAGTCTGACTCTATCCCACGAAAGCTTCAATATGATGCCTCATACGGTCCATTTGGATCAAGGATGGTCCATTTCGACCTCAAAATTCAGAGACCTTTTTTTCCACTATTCCACCTCACATGACCCATTCTGACAAATAATGGTCTATCCCGACCACAAAACGTCCACCCAAGTGACCTTTTTTCCATTAATTCCGGTCTGCGCATGCGCGCCATAGCCTTACTTCCACGACACACCGGTCTAGTTGGACGCTCCTCCACGAGTGCTTCATTATGATACCGGTACGTCACGTGGCCCATTCAACTACTATCGACCCGCTTCGACTCCAAAAACTTTCATTCCAAGACCTCTCCACTTCAGCGCATGCGCAGATGGATACATGAAGTGACCTAGGCTTCGACCGTCACATGACCTTTGATCCAGATATCCCTCCTCATTTGCTGCTCATTTCCCCATACATTTAATATTAATATATTACCCTCAATTTCCTTCCTCATTTGCTCCGCATTTCCCTGAACCTATAACATAGAACGCCACAATTTATACGAAGTATAAAGGGTTTTATGATGCCACTGTCCTATGCTATGTGTAAATTTGACAGTTTAAACGAGTTGTTTGTTAGGGACAATTCTTGATCTATATTTTTGTGGTTTAGAAACGAAACCAGACAAATTCACTAAAAACCGGGTTACGAACGTCTGATTGTATTATACTGCTTGCCTTCTGTCTGTTGCAGGCAAGGTAAAATATCATCGCCAACATTTCCGGCGATTTTTCGAAGACAGTTTATCGTACTGCATTGAAACTTCACACAGTATATGAACTCAATTATAGTAATGTTATTCCAAAGTATCAAAAGACTATTCCAGTACTTCTTAATAAATCGCGAAAACAAAAATTAGGTGAGAGATTTGTGGATTATTATCTTACATCAGGACGTCAAGCCTGCATGTTGTAACACAGCCAGATCAAGGCCACCGTGGCTCCTGTACATGGTGGGTATTGCTGGCTTTCGTCAATTCTCAACATATTTTTATGAAATAAGGAAAAAAAAACTATTGCTTAGTTTATACACTGTGTGAAATTCCAGCGTTGTACAAAAAATGACTCCGAAATGCAGTCGAAAACTTGCGGGATATAAGATATAATATTCGGGTCAGACAGTAAGTTTTTTTTTTTAAGTAGGGCACTACTGGTTACGGTTGCCAGCCACGGAGTAGTTCGATTTCAGCTATAACAATGTGGTACAGTGAACTAGCAATTTATAAGGTTATAATTGTGTAGCGAGTTCTATGTATAGCTGTGCGACTAAATCATTGCTATTTCTCCATTGCCTAATCTAGTCAAGTATTACTTGTAGCAATTGTTTAAGGCACCGATTCATGCTCATGTTCCAATAATATGAATCTTTCTTTGATTCATGTCAGCACAATTAACAGATACTTACATAACAGATGAACAACAGACGTCTGGTCAAGAGCACTGCGTTTTATTAATACATAGTTGTTATAGTCTTCCTATAGCAGATTGTTTCTCTTCAATTAGATAACCTGGAATTACTCGGTTACAAGTAGAAATTGAATACAGAAGGAACAAGCTCTACAATGGCAGTCTATTTCATTATTACCATCATTTCGTGGAGATGATATTCTTTTCGGTTTGTGTCTTTGAGGATTAGCATTCTCTGCAGATAGTGTGTATTGAACAACTTTTTTTATAATTATCACATGGCTATTTATGTCATGTGTATTTTACAAAAATATCACCGCAGTATGCTTATAAGCAACAGACGTTTCCCAATGTCGCCTTTTTATAGTGGTCTAACTCAAGTACTATTTTACAGGCAGCCATGTTACTTCACCCAGTCATGATATCCTGATACCGAGACTAAGGGATGAAAATTCCCATTCGAGAGAATGAAAATACATCCCAATCGAGCCGCCGAGGCGAGGTTCAGATATATTTTCTACTCGAGAGTGGGAATTTTTATCCCATGATCAAGTTAATGTGAGATTCTTTTCCACATATAATTTAAATCATTACTTTATTATTTTATTAAGAATATCAACGACACACAAAGTTATTGAACGTTGATGGAGCGCAACGTGACTTTAGCACAAGTCAAGCAAAGTGATGGACCACCTGCGTCGCACGCGCTCATCCTCCTACATACGTGTGTGGGATGACATATCTCAGACGCTGTTACCGTACGATTTTTACGCTGTATTACATGGGAAACCCCGTTTTCGGTCTACCCTTTCTGCTCTATCTTCTGAACGACAACGAATTGAGAGTTTATATTTTATCATATTGGGGTCATTTTGAGCCTATTTGCATAATCTCTCGAGCACAGGATCATGGACAAATTCAAGATGGCGGACATGTGGGGTACAAGAAACATGATCTTTGCTTTTCGTCATTTATCTTTAAAAGTTTTCCTTTTCCGCGATGAAAAGTGGACGAAAATGTCACAGTGACGTCATCGAATAGGCCATCTTGGATTTTCTGGTAGAGCTTGACCCAAGGGTATAGTGTGGTAAGTTTCAACCCCCTAGCTCAAGGGGTAAGAAAAATAATTAGCGCCCCCCGGACAGCCCAGCCAGGCCAGATAGGGTTAAGTAAACTCGAATACCGCGTGACGAAATAATATGGATTACTCGACTCGAGATCAATCACCGGACCTCCCACTTGCGATGTAGGCGCGGGTACACCAATAATCAAACAGTTAAGACCTCTAGGACATTTCTACAGCGTATGTTTTCATATATGTAACAACACTTGGTTGTCGGGTACAGCTATAGCCACAAAATGGCCTTCAGTCTGCCTCATAAGCTGATTATACTAAAAAGCTAAATCTGCGCAAAAACAATAATCATGCTGGTGAAGTGTCCTCCTTTTTCTTGTGCTCCCCTGTGTGTTTGACAAGCTGATATTTATGAGCACAGATATATTCACACAAATGACACTGATATGGCTTCTCTCCGGTGTGTCTTCTCAAATGAGCAGTAAGACTTTGCTTTTGGACGCAGCTGTATCGACAGAAAGAGCACTTGTGTGGCTTTTCTCCAGTGTGTGTTCTTATATGCGTAATTAGGTGAGACCTTACCCCGCATCTAAATTCACACAATGGACAGTGTGTGATCTCATATGCACAGCGAGTTGATTTCGCAAGACACTGCTATACCCACATAGAGAACATTTGTGCGGCTTATCTCCAGCATGTCTTTTCATATGTACAGCGAGGTTGGGTTTATGGGCACAGCTATAGTCACACGAGGAGCACTTGTATGGCTTTTCCCCGGTGTGTGTTCTCAGATGTGCATACAAATCACTTGTCCGGGAAGTTCTATACTCACAGAAAGAGCACTTGTGTGGTTTTTCTTCGTCATCTTTCATATGTGCCGCAGTGTGTGATCGAATATGCCTAGAAAGACCACTCTTGTGGGAACAACAATAATCACACATTGAACATTTGTATGGCTTCTCGCCTGTGTGTGTTCTCGTATGTCTGACAAGGCAAGTTTTCCTGGCACACGTATAATCACACGAAGAGCACTTGTACGGCTTTTCTCCAGTGTGTGTTCTCATGTGATTAACCAAGTTAGATTTCTGGGCAAATTCAACATCACACAAATTACACCTGTAGATCTGTTCTGGTTCTTCACTCAGTCGGATTCCTCTCTGCAATGTAATCTTATCAGAGTTGTGTGATATAGCATGTTGGTGGTCAGATCTAGTACTCAGTTCTGGTACGGCTTCATTCCTGTGCATGGTCACGGGAAAAGGTTTGACATCCTCTGTCTGTGCCTGTACCTCATTATAAAGATGATTTTCCACAGTGTCCTGAAATGGAAGAGTAAAACTTAGATAAACTAGTATGAAATTAACTCCGAAAAGCGAAGTCATTGCGATATTCTATATTTCGGTACAGGTTATATACCATCGTCAGGAATATACAGGTAGCAGTTGTTCAAGAGTATATATACAGCGTGAACAAAATATATATTCTCTTGAACAACTGCTACCAGTATATTCCTGACCGAGATATAGAATATCACAATGGCTTCACTTTTCGGAGTTACTTTCATAGTAGTTTATATGAAACTAATCTGTAAGACATCTGAAATCTAAGATAAGCAAGGTCTGTTGTATGTCATTATTATACCCCATTTGATTGTTCCCTTATATATTGTTACTTGTATAATAATTCTATGGGCCACATATCTCTATATGGACTGGGGGGTCCAAGCAGCCGATTAGAGCGATTGCTTCCCTTGTGTGTGGTTTCCTCTACTTAGCAGATGAAAACAAAATGTTCATTACAAAATACACATGTGGAAGGAAGTACGATAATAATGTAACCATGAAAGAACATACTGTGTGAACTGAATATAAGATTAGTCGACATTAGAATTACTAACGCTGACATAAGTAAATATGTCGAAATAGTGATCTACAAAATGCTTTTCGCCAATATTTCGTAGTCACCCTTCTCCTGTATCAGAATCTAGACTCCTCTTCAATAAAACATTCGAATGGAAATCGACCCCACTCAAGCTGGGTGAAATTCACTCCACCTCACGACAATTCCAGCGTGACGGAATTATACAAGGTACCCATGTTTTCAGTTCTTCTGAACCCCTGTTATTACTCCTCCATGGAAAAATCTGTTTTGGAAGATCATTTTTCGAACCCTATTACTAAGAACTGTAGGATGAGAGAAGAAAGGGAAATACAATTGTTTTCTACCTGGTCACGTGACATTCGAATACCGCGTGACAGAATTACAGTAAAGTAACCTCCTTATGAAGACGTGTAGGTTACATATATATTCCATCAAAACGCGAATGTTTCTTATTTAATTCCTGATTTTATTCAAATCCTGAGCGCCTGGACTACATTATACATGTATCTGATTTCCATCAAGTAAAGTTTCAAATTGATACATGTGGTTAAGCAAACCTGCGTCAGTCACGGAATTACATTTTCGTCCATGTTTTAAGGAGTTGCGATTTCTCCTATTTTACAAGTTTCGATTTTATCCGGTTTAAAAAATTCTGAGGACAGACCGAAACACATGAATTCTGTTGTCATGTACCTGACAATGCACGTATATTCGATTAAATGTGAAAGAGCGATAATGACTGGTCAGCAACATGGGCAAAATTGTCCAGGAATGACATAACCGAAATTTTGAATTATGCGACGGAATTACATTTTGGTTAAAGATTTCGTGGAATTGGTGCTCAGTGGAACGACTTCGTCTGAGACAGAGTGGAATGATTTTCAAGTTAAGCGAGCTATTCCACTCAAGACAGGAATAGGATCAGTTTCCAGTCTTATTTGAGTGCAACTTCAACGAAGTGTTTCTTCAGAGAGTACCATTACAGTCTCTCGTGTTAAGGGGAGTCGGTGCAACCTCCAAACAGGGTTATCTTCCCTTCTACTAGTCGATCGATCGACTGGCAGAAGGGGAGATAACCCCGTTTGGGGGTTTGAGTCAGTGATCACTCTTCCTCTCCATCACACGCCTAATTGTCACCCCAGTAGAGTTATTGATCGCTCTTCTGGAAGATGAAAATGTATTGGTAACAGTGATCACTCTCGCAATACAAAATCTAGGAGAGTAATCACTCTCGCAATACAAAATCTAGGAGAGTGATCAACAGCTCTCGCAAATTTAACAAACATGAGATAGTGCCATTACAACTAACCTGAAAAGAAGGATCAAACGGTTCGTTTTTTATCAAGATCTTTCCACCGTCTCGTTTGGCCTGGTCAGCCATGTCGGAATCTAAACCAGGTGCAGGCCCAACTGAAGTTGCATCTACCGGTATCTGTACCGGGGAATGGTTATTTAATTCATGCTGGAACATCATGATGTCTTCTTCAGACCAATTCTCCGAAGGCTGGTGCGCATGCTCAAAACTGTTATCTTGTGCTAAGGAAACAGTGTCGTCCTCAAGTTGGTCAAGAGGCCCCTGTTCAAGTAGTGTTGTCGGGTCCATCTCTGATCAATATGGTCTAGCTTCAGTCCTAAAGAACCTAAATACAAACAGACGGATAAACTAAAGCAATGTTTCCGAGCAGGGCAAGTCTAAAGCATACTGTGTCGTGTTATGCATAATTCTGTTTTGTGATTTTTGGAGTGATCGACTTTGGGCTAAAGGTATTACTGCATACGTGAAATGTGCGATGTCAAATGGATTTTTTCGCCGAGCCTAGTCCGAGTTTATATATATATCGCTGAAAACTCCGGGTAAATCGACACCCATATTTCCCGGTAAACTTTTCACCATGAATTACCAGAAAATGTTCGCCAAACTATATATGAGCTTTGAACGGAAATCTTTGCAGGAAGAAGAATGACTAAACAGATCAAACATGAAGCTGCGCTATCGAAACCCCTCGGCTCTGAACCCCAGCTAGTATAATGTAAGGGTGTCTCTATCCATTGATTGGCTTGTGGGAAGAAATATTTACCCCTGGTATTGTAAGTGTATTTTCTTTGAAAAAAAAAAGAAGTTTTCCTCCCCTTAAATTAATTTGTTTCTGGAACAAATACATACACTATAGATATACGTTTGTTCTTCGCATTGTGTAAGAGAATAAATCAATAAATCAGTCATCCAATCAATAAATAAATGTGATAGTATACAAACATGATATAGAAATTATATGCAAACTTAACATAGAAATTAGTGGATTTTATTAGACAAGGGGCATAACTCTGCAAAATACTTTCTCACACGACTTATTTTCGATAGGCATCTAGTTCAGGTCAAGAGAAACAACTGTATCACGTTAGGATGTTGTATATGGAACGGTTCTGAAATTATCACAATAACAAATCATAAATGGACAAGGGGGATAACTCTGCAAAATACTTTCTGACACGACTCATTTTCGATAGGCATCTAGTTCAGGTCAAGAGAAACAACTGTATCACGTTAGGATGTCGTATATGGAACGGTTCTGAAATTATCACAATAACAAATCATAAATGGATTTTTATTTGTAAAAAGGGGCATAACTCTGCAAAATATTGTCCGAGATGACTCATTTTCGATAGGCTTCTGATTTACGTGAAGATAAATAGATGTAACAAGTTTGGATGCCAGGCATGAAACGGTTCTGTAGATATCGCGGTAACGGACGGACGGACGTACGGACGTACAGACGTACGGACGTACGGACAGCCGTACATGATGACGACAATACCCCTAGGCCAAAGTTGGCCGAGGGGTAAAAACGGATATATGGGTAAACTTATCAACCATCCCTTATGATTTCGGCGAATACGGAGATTTCAGGGCAACAGGCTAAACCTTGATAATGCTACCGTACCTCTATTCTTTGATTTTCTAGTTTCCAGGGGAAATAACTTCTGAAAATTGAAAGGGATTTTGCGAAATATCTACCATGCGCCAAAAAAATGCGTAAATTACAAGAACTGACAGCAACAATTGTGACCTTCAACCCGTGGCAGTCTTAAAAAACTGCAGCTAAACCATAGTGATATATACATTCCAGTATCATTTTCCTAACATTCCCATAATCCGGTGAATATATTCTCATTATGCAATATTTCCCATCATATTGAACAGCTCTCGAGTCTTGCGTACCAACTGACAGTATCAGTCAGACATCAGTCATGTCTGATCAAAATTTGGACTTATCTGCTCTAAATTGCTCTTTCTTCCTATGTTATTAACAAAAACATGCTTATAAAGCACTGTGTGCGATCAAATTCTGAAAAATGGCTCAAACTTTGAGCGAACCTCTATTATTCCGGAACAAAATGTCAACTTCGCGCGCTAAACACTATAACCCCTATAAATTCATAACCTGGAGCGGGATCGGACTAGATTTATCCTTGCGTGTCCCCGGAGCAGAGGCGAGCTAGTCATCCTATGTTAATATAGATCCAGTCTCATGGCATCAGATTGTATACCTCCTAATTTCAGATATACACTCTGATTGCACTGAAGTTGAAATGGCTGCTCGTATCCTTTGTACGCATGGCTCTCGACCAATCAGCATCGTCCGCTAAACAAAACGATGTATCGTGTGTTCTTAGCATAAATTGTTAATTATTTTAGAAGATATATTGGATGCATTATCCAGCTCCCTGTGTTGATCAAAATCGATATAGATCGAATGCGCATGCGCGCCACTTTTTTCCCTTCACAGTGAATTAATAAGAGGATGTTACCCCGACTTTAAGTTTACAAACTCTGACAATGGGCGAATGATTGGATTACAGGGGTGAGTGAGTGAAGATGTTTTGACGTCGCTCTCAAGACTACTTCAGTCATATCACGACGCTTGCTTCCTATTCTTTTTCACACCTGGGAACCCCACGGATGCCCCAGTTCGTCGCCTCTTACGACAGTGCCGTGCCAGCCTCCAAATACGGTTGTCTCCCCTTCTGTTATGTCGATCAACCCTGCCTTCAGTCACTTATCGCGATGCCCCCCACCCCCTCCTCCTCACAAAAAAAAACGAAAAATAATAATAATAAACGCAGTGATATTCTCAACAAGCAGAACTATTAACAACTGCAGAGCAATTGGGGACTCGGCAGAGAGAAGCAAACAAACAATCAGTGAATTATAGGATAACTGTTCATCCCTTCACAACATCAACAAACACAACCACCAGATCAAACCTTGGCAAAAAGATCAGCAATGCTCTTTTTCTGAATCAAATGCTAACGCACATTCACATTTGGAAAATTTAATATCTTAGTATTTAGTAGGATGATAAGGATCTTTTGGCTGGTAAGATCTAAGTTTTGTGAAATGTTTTGATACATGGTTACATATTAACCCTACCTGGCGGGAGGGGGGGGGGGGCATTTTCAGCTCCCCCCGTTGGTGTTTTGCTCCTATCTCCGGAACGACAAAAAATTGAGAGCTGACAACTCCGTGACACTTTATATTATCATATTGAGCCTATTTGCAAGACCCCGCCCCCACCCCCGAGCAGAGGATCATGGGTAAATTTAAAATGGCGGATATGTGGGGGTACCAGGAAAATGATGTTTTCGTCATATTTCTTCTAAAAATTACGCAAAAATTCAGCATGTTAGTCCAATGCGGTTCTATGCCTTTTACTGAAACCATATGTCGTAGTATTGCCAAAAAAACACCCCCTGATTCGTTCTACCTCCCTTCCCATTAACCCTACCAGGTCTATCACTTTCTGCGCAATCTCTGGAACGACAAAAAATGGAGAGCTGAAACTCCGTGACTTTATAGGTTATCATATTGTGGTCATTCTGAACCTATTGGCATAACCTTGCCGAGCAGAGGATCAGGGGAAAATTTAAAATGGCGGCCATTTGGGGTACAAGAAAAAGTAATGTTTTCGTCATATTTTTTCAAAAATCCTAATTATTTTTTACTAATTTATCATGCAGCTTTTGCGAAGAAAAAACAAAAATAAAAACAGATCGAAAATTCAGACCGAAAAATGTTCTTTTTAAAAATGACGTCAAAGTGACGTCATCATGGCGGCCATCTTGGATTGTTTCACATTTTCTTGTAGAGCTTGACCCGAAGATATAGTGTCGTAACTGTGAGAAAACGGTTCATGAATGCCATAACAAAAATTTCCAAATTGTGTGAATTATACATTTGGTTACAAAGGACGTGGCCCATTTTATCAAGGCTTCGGTCCCCATGAGATGCGCTGAATTGTCCAAAAATAGGTTGTACCTATAATTGTGTTAGGATGAAAAGCATTTTTTTTTTGTATACGCAAAGTAATTACAAGTCATTAAATCCTATGATTTTCAAATAGCTGAGCTGTGAAGGGCATTTATGCAAAAAATAGCTTCTAGAAACTGGTCGTAATGCCCCTCCTCAGTCAGCGTTTTCTCGTATTGATCCATGTCTTCAACCTGAACGCACCTATTCCAACGTCCATGCTGTTATGGCGATTGAATTGAAATGACGACGACCTCAAATCCTGATCACTATACGTTAAAACAAGAAAAATGAAGATCGTATACGAGGAGTAATGAAAGATCATGTGAAACACGAAGAAGGGCATTTCCACCGAATCCATGTGTGCGTACCAAACATAATTCGGTACGCACAGGGCAAGAGATCTCCCCAATTTGGGCACATCCTCTATTAAGCGTGACATTTTATTTTTAGGATGGGACAGGGGTACCCCTGGGGGACGAGCAATCGGCAATCCTCCCATGGTACATGTAGTATTGCCTCTCATAAGGGATTTCTTTATCAATGGGTGAAACCCAGAGTGACTCAGATGAGAGACTGGGAGTGGAAGTTGGAAAGAAACCCTCAGACCAAATACAGAATGGAAGAAAATATGTTTGGTTTAATGTTTATACATGTATATTATTATTAAATTTAGATCCCTGGAGGACATACCATATAACATTAACAGAACAGCATAAATTTCACTTCAAAAACCTACTTTTTTACCTCAAGAATTTGAGCAATACGATATTCCCAACCAAGATATGGCGGGGAATAAAGATACAGTTGTCAAAATCGGAAATATGCTGTCAAAATGTGTCAAAACATGCCATTTCATTTTCAAAAAAATATATAGATACATACGCATAAAACAACCAAAATATTAGCAATAACTGAGTGATAATTCGTGACTTTATTCCTAAAAAATTAGTCAGGATGCATCTCCAATGGTCGAGAAACCGAGCGGCCATGGATCAGGTATTATAAGTTAGTCGGCAGTTCGCAGTTAGCGGTTCGCTATTCGAAGGGGAGCAGTCGTTATTTTATCATCAAAAAAATAATAGTCAATTTAACACCTTTCCCGACTGAATTTCACCTCAATATTTGGCTCATCAACTCAAGTGAGTCAAGATCAACATGATGATATCATTAGTTCCCCGATCTGACGCCAGGAGGCGCTGTTCCCAATAGCTACGCGAATAACAAACTGAATAGCAATCTGGCTATTTTGACCCCTTTCCCGACGCACATCAACTCAGTGAGACAAGATCAACACGATGATATCATTAGTTCCCCGATCTGACGCCAGGGGGGCGCTGTTCCATATAACTGCACGAATAGAAAACTGAATAGCAAACTCAATAGCAAACTGGCTTTTTTGACCCCTTTCCCGACCGAATTTCACCCCAATACTTGGCACATCATCTCAGTGAGCCAAGATCAACACGATGATATCATTACTTCCCCGATCTGACGCCACGGGGCGTTGTTGCCAATAACTACGCGAATAGCAACCTGAATAGAAAACTGAATAGCAAACTGGCTATTTTGACCCCTTTCCCGACCGAATTTCACCTCAATACTTGGCACATCAACTCAGTGAGCCAAGATCAATACGATGATATCATTACTTTTCCGATCCGACGCCAGGGGGCGTTGTTGCCAATAACTACGCGAATAGCAAACTGAATAGCAAACTGGCTATTTTGACCCCTTACCCGACCGAATTTCACCTCAATACTTGGCACATCAACTCAGTGAGCCAAGATCAACACGATGATATCATTACTTCCCCGATCTGACGCCACGGGGCGTTGTTGCCAATAACTACGCGAATAGCAACCTGACTAGCAAACTGAATAGCAAACTGGCTATTTTGACCCCTTTCCCGACCGAATTTCACCTCAATACTTGGCACATCAACTCAGTGAGCCAAGATCAATACGATGATATCATTACTTTTCCGATCCGACGCCAGGGGGCGTTGTTGCCAATAACTACGCGAATAGCAAACTGAATTGCAAACTGAATAGCAAACTGAATAGCAAACTGGCTATTTTGACCCCTTTCCCGACCGAATTTCACCTCAATACTTGGCACGTCAACTCAATGAGCCAAGATCAACACGATGATATCATTAGTTCCCCGATTTGACGCCAGGGGCCGCTGTTCTCAATAACTACGCGAATAGCAAACTGAATAGCAAAATGGCTATTTTGACACATTTCCCGACCAAATTTCGCCTCAATACTTGGCACATCAACTCACTGAGCGAAGATCAACACGATGATATCATTAGTTCTCCGATCTAACGCCAGGGGGTGCTGTTCCCAATAACTACGCGAATAGCAACCTGAATAGCAAACTGAATAGCAAACTGGCTATTTTGACCCCTTTTCCGACCGAATTTCACCCCAATACTTGGCACATCAACTCAGTGAGCCAAGATCAACACGATGATATCATTACTTCCCCGATCCGACGCCAGGGGGCGTTGTTGCCAATAACTACGCGAATAGCCAACTGAATAGCAAACTGGCTATTTTGACCCCTTTCCCGACCAAATTTCACCTCAATACTTGGCACATCAACGCAGTGAGCCAAGATCAACACGATGATATCATTAGTTCCCCGATCTGACGCAAGGAGGCGCTGCTCCCAATAACTACGCGAATAGCAAACTGAATAGCAAACTGGCTATTTTGACCCCTTTCCCGACCGAATTTCACCTCAATACTTGGCACATCAACTCAATGAGTCAAGATCAATGCGATGATATCATTAGTTCCCCAATCTGACGCCAGGGGGCGCTACCCCAATAACAACGCGAATAACAAACTGAATTGCAAACTGAATAGCAAACTGAATAGCAAACTGGCTGTTTTGACTCCTTTCCCGACCGAATTTCACCTCAATACTTGGCACATCAACTTAGTGAGCCAAGATCAACACGATGATATCATTAGCTCCCCGATCTGACGCCAAGGGGCGCTGTTCCCAATAACTACGCGAATAGCAAACTGAATAGCAAACTGGCTATTTTGACCCCTTTCCTGACCGAATTTCACCGCAATACTTGGCACATCAACTCGGTGAGCCAAGATCAACACGATGATATCATTAGTTCCCCGATCTGACGCCAGGGGGCGCTGCTCCCAATAACTACGCGAATAGCAAACTGAATAGCAAACTGGCTATTTTGACCCCTTTCCCGATCAAATTTCACCTCAATACTTGGCACATCAACTCAATGAGCCAAGATCAACACGATGATACCATTAGTTCCCCAATCTGACGCCAGCGGACGTTAGTAGTAGGGAGACGAGATTTAAAGTATTATTTTGCCGGGGGAGATAACTCTTGGTGGCGGTAGGTGGCGCTGTTTCCAGGTTAAAGGTATAGGGGACGACACATCGCCTTTGACCTCTGTGGCGCCTGTGGCGCGAGGGGCGCCACCAGCTGCGTGTGTATTCCTCCGCGGTGATGCGGTCTGGTCGTGATGCGGTCGCGAGAAAAAGCTTCCGCGGAGAAAAAGTAGTCCCAGACTTCAAATACGCTGCATGGTCCGATTGGGTCGAGTGTGGTATCAAAGTGAAGCATTCGTGAAGGGGCATCCAGTCATGGGTGGGTGCATGTAAAATTAGGATTTTTTCCCGAAACTATAAAAAGCGGAACACGGACTTTACCCCTAAAATAGGGGAAAACCCCTAAGAACTCTAGCCAAAAGGGCTAATATCGGTCCCCGCGCTTATTGGGGCCTGCCTATCAAGTCAATGGGGTGGGTGTATGTAAAATTAGGATTTTTTCTCGAAACTATAAAAAGCGGAATACGGACTTCACCCCTAAAATAGGGGAAAACACCTATAAACTCTAGCCAAAAGGGCTAATATCGGTCACCGGGCTTATTGGGGCCTGCCTATCCAGTCAATGGAGTGGGTGCATGCAAAATTAGGATTGTTTTCCGAAAATATAAAAAGCGGAACTCGGACTTTACCCCTACAATAGGGGTCTGTATTATACAATATAAGGGAAAATGCCTGTATGGGGGGAGGGGTGGTCAAATTTTTTTGTGGGCTTTACTATGGCTTGTGGGGTCTCGTTTTTCTCGTCTCACCAAGAAAATGTCAATGGGAAGGATCCCGGAGCGAATCGGTGAAATTTTTGGGAAAAGTCACCGAGGTCTGTATATAGGCTCATACTGGCTATATGGGGGGAGGGGTGGTCAAATTTTTTTCGTGGGCTTTCTATGGGTTGTGGGGTCTCGTTTTTCTCGTCTCGTTGAGAAAAACACAATGGGAGGGGTCCCGGAGCGAAACGGTGAAATTTTTGGAAAAAGTCACCGAGGTCTGTATATAGGCATATAGCCTGGTTATGTGGGGTATAGGTCCAACCTGGAAAATTCACACACGTTCATTGTGATATGGGTTGTTTGGTCTTGTTTTTCACGTCTCGTCATTTAGAACACGATGGGAAGGGTCCAGGAGCGAAACGGTGAAATTTTTGGAAAAGTGCCATATAACCCTGGGAAATTCACACACGTTCATTGTGGTATGGGTTGCTTGGATTTGTTTTTCACGTCTAGTCATTTAGAACACGATGGGAAGGGTTTCGAAGCGAAACGGTGAAATTTTTGGAAAAGTACCATATAGGCCCATATAGCTCCATACTGGCTATATGGGGGTATAGGTTCAACCTGGGAAATTCACACACGTTCATTGTGATATGGGCTGTTTGGATTTGTTTTTCACGTCTCGTCATTTAGAACACGATGGGAAGGGTCCCGGAGCGAAACGGTGAAATTTTTGGAAAAGTTCACCGAGGCCTGGGTAGGCCCATAGGCCTATACTGCATAGCTATGGGGGTATAGGCCCATACGGGGTGGACGTTTTGGGGTCTAGGTGAGCCCCTAATGATCCTATGATGTCGTATGAGGTCTTATTTTGAAGCTCTCGAGGAGGAGCATCCGCCTGGACTAATGGTTCGTCCGTTTTCAATAGTCTGCGCATGCATAGTCTGGCCGTAGTATAGAAAGCAGGCATTTTGGGGGGTATGTGGGTGTGCGTTTGGGGTAGAGATGGACCGCTATGGGTCCGAATGGGTCGTGGAAGGTGTCAAAGTGAAGCTTGTGTGGGTTAGAGTGAGAATGGTGTGTTTTAAGTGCAAGTCGCGTCAATCTGCGCATGCGCAGTTGGTTGTAGTAAGTAAAGCGGCCATTTTGGGGCAGTACAGGAAGGTATTTGGGGTCGAAATGGACCATCCTTGGTCCGAATGCGTCCTGGGAGGTGTCATTTTGTAGCTCTCGGGATGTAGACCCCGATTTGGGGGCTGTTCACAGCATCTGTGACGTCATCAGTACGAGCAGTAGCGAAAGTGTACATTTTGGGGCAGTGAAGGAAGGTATTTGGGAGATGCTCCATCCTCAGTCCAAATGCGTCGTGTGGGGTGTCATCTTGTAGTTCTCGGGGTGCAGACCCCGATTTGAGGGCTGTCCACAGCATCTGTGACGTCATTGGTGACGTCATCAGTAGGAGTAGTAGCGAAAGTGAGCATTTTGGGGCAGTGAAGGAAGGTATTTGGTGTCCTATGTTATACCAAATCTGTCCTGTATTATACCAAATCTGTGCTGTATTATACAATATCTGTCCAGTATTCTGCAATATATGTTCTGTATTATACCAAACCTGTCCTGTATTATACAGTATCTGTCCTGTAATGTACCATATATGTCCTGTATTATACAATATCTGCTCTGTATTATACAATATTTCTCCTCTATTATACCATATCTGTGCTCCATTATACCATATCTGTCCTGTATTGTACCATATATGTCCTGTATTATACCAAATCTGTGCTGTATTATACAATATTTGCCCTCTATTATACCATATCTGATTGTATTATACCATATCTGTCCTGAATTATACCATATCTGTGCTGTATTATGCAATTTCTGTCCTGTGTTATACAATATCTGTCCTGTATTATACCAAATCTATCCTGTTTTGTACCATGTGTTTGTCCTGTATTATACAATATATGTTCTGTATTATACCAAATCTGTGCTCTATTATACAATATATGTTCTGTATTATACCAAATCTGTCCTGTATTATACAGTATATGTCCTGTATTATACCAAATCTGTGCTGTATTATACCATATCTGTCCTGTATTCTACCATATATGTCCTGTATTATACAATATATGTTCTGTATTATACAATCGGATAGCCGTTGTCGTGAATAACAACAAGTTCAGCAATGTTCATACAGTTTATTATCCCCAACGTTACATCATACCCAGGCTGGGGGAGCCGCCCTGTTTAGTATGTTCACAGCAAAACAAATTGAAATATCAAATACTATGTTTATTCAACGCACCGTCACATTAGGTACAAGTGTTTACTGAGCTCAAGTCAACGATCAGCATGTAGACACATAGAGTATGTACGGCACGTTATGGTATTCATCAGTGCACGGGTGACGCATTCAGCCGAGGGGGCCGGTCAGCTTGGTAACGAAAAACGTAACATTGGTCACCCTCTCCACTGTCCACTTGGTGTTGGGGCGTTGTCGTTGGGCCCATTCCAAGGGATCCACGGTGTCCAGTTTCTCCAGCATCGTCTCTAGCGACAGTCGGTTAATGATGGTAAACGGTTGGTCAAATACCTGGATGTTACTGCTCGGGTAAAAGTATCGGACTTGGACTGTCTCCTTATGCTGCAGCACATAACCAAACGCCAGATTCAATCTGAAGGCCGTAGTTTGGTCGTTGAAGATGGCTTCCACGTAGCTACGTAGACGGGCGAGGTCGGTCAGTCGGAAATTGTAGATATCTTGAATAGGGCGATGACGGTTGAAACATTGCCGTATCATGGACCAATGGCGCCGATAGATGTCACTCACTGGATGGGCGTCCTGTAAGAGATCGCTAGGAACATTTATGGGCTCGTCCAGAAAATGTTCGATGTTGTCAGGCGTATGACTCGAAACTGTAACGGTGGGGTCCGGCTGGATATCCAGGCTCTTCTGAACTGGGTATAGGCGGGCTCTCCGTCATCGCATCACCAGTGGCGTTCGTCTCCCCGGGCTTATCTTCACTGGGTCTGACCTTCCGCGGCTCCTCTTCAGTGGAAAGTTGTCGCCCAAACCGTAGAGACGGGAACCGTAGAGACGGGGCATGAATCAAACGTTGGTGTCGCAGCAACTGACTGCGTCGTTTGAAGAGTTGACCACAATCCTTACATTGTTCCGTCGCGCCCTCGTGGAATGAGCGTTCGTGGCGCAGTAAAGGATCCTTCCGATTAAATGACCGTGCGCAGGTTATACAAGTATACCGTGCATCGTTGTGAGTGGAGGCCTCGTGGCGGTGCAAGTCGTGCAGACGAGTAAACTGCTTCTGGCAAGTTGTGCAAGTGAACATCTTGGGGGTTGACAGAGTGTCTGATGAAACGGCCAGGCCGCTTCCCTTTTATAGCACGCTAGCTGGTGATCTATTTTTAGCACACTCAGTTCAACTATCCCCAAGTCGAGGGCCGAGCCGTGACATCTTCGGTAACCTTCGTGTCTCTTCGGGCACCTCCGTGACATCTTCGGTCACCTCCGTGTCTCTTCGGTCACCTCCGTAACTACCCGGCTGTTCCCGTGTAAACCCGGATGGATCTTCGTGTCTCTTCGGTGACCTCCGTGACATCTTCGGTCACCTCCGTGTCTCTTCGGTCACCTCCGTAACGTCAACGATCAGCATGTAGACATATAGAGTATGTATGGCATGTTATGGTATTCATCTGTGCATGAGTGACGCATTCAGCCGATGGGGGTGGTCGGTCAGCTTGGTAACGAAAAACGTGGCATTGGTCACCCTCTCTACGACCCATTGTGTGTTGGGGCGTTGTTGTTGGGCCCATTCCAAGAGATCCACGGTGTCCAGTTTCTCCAGCATCGCCTCTAGCGACGCCCGGTTAATGATGGTAAACGGTTGGTCAAATGCCCGGATGTTACTGCTCGGGTAAAAATATCGGGCTTGGTCTGTGTCCTTATGCTGCAGCACATAACCAAACGCCAGATTCAACTTGAAGGTCGTAGTTTGATCGTTGAAGATGGCTTCCACGTAGCTGCGTAGACGGGCGAGGTCGGTCAGTCGGAAATTGTAAATATCTTGAATACGGCGATGACGGTAGAAACAGTGCCGGATCATGGGCCAATGGCGCCGATAGATGTCACTCACTGGATGGTCTTCGTGTAACAGATCGCTAGGAACATTTATGGGTTCGTCCACGAAGTGTACTTTGCCCTCCACGTCGTACAAACTTTGCCCCAAGGTCTTGTCGTCGGAATTTGACTGTTGAATTAGGGCGACATCATCATCGGCCCTCGTGCGATGGGTGGGAGTTCCCCCTGTCTCGATATTGATGCCTACGGGCTCTTCTACCTGCAAACGTGGGTGCGGAACAGGGTTTCGTGTTCGTTGGTGTCGCAGCAACTGACTGGTCAGTTTGAAAAGCCGACCACATTCTTCGCATGGACGCTCGGGTACTTCATGGCGTGCACGTGTGTGGCGCTGTAAATGATCCGGGCGCTGAAACGACAGTGTACATATCGTACAGTTATACCGGGCGGTTCCTTCGTGCTTGGTAGCCTCATGGCGGCGCAAGTCGTGCAGACGAGTGAATGATTTCGAGCACGTAGTACAAGTGAGCATCTTGGTGGTTGACAGAGTGTCTGATGAAACGGCCAGGCCGCTTCCCTTTTATAGCACGCTAGCTGGTGTCATGTTCGGGCGCCTCCGTGTCTCTTCGGTGATCTCCGCGACATCTTCGGTGACCTCCTTGCCTCTTCGGGCACCTCCGTGACATCTTCGGTGACCTCCGTGACATCTTCGGGCACCTCCGTGTCTCTTCGGCCACCTCCGTATCTTTTCGGGAAGTGATCGAAGAGACTCGAAAGTGAACGACATTGTGGGAAAAAACCCACAGACAGGTCAGTACATGTGCTATCATGTTCACACTCCGTCACCGAAAAGACACCGACTGAAGAGGGCGGACCTCGCCCAGTGGTGGTGGTGGTCGTGGGAGCTCCCGTGTGGCAGAGCTCTTGGATCGGAGCGCTTGGTGCTCAAAGCGTGTGGAGCTCAGAGCTCGGAAGTGACATTTGCATATGACCTCTGTGAGGTCACTTCCGCTTCCGTTCACGTGACCGGAACTGACCTTTGACCCCGGCGCGCGCTAACAATATCGGATAAAATTGCGCGCCGGGGTCAAAGGTCAGTTCCGGTCACGTGAACGGAAGCGGAAGTGACCTCACAGAAGTGATATACAAATGTCACTTCCGAGCTCTGAGCTCCACACGCTTTGAGCTCCAAGCGATCCGATCCAAGCGCTCTGCCACACGGGAGCTCCCACTACCACCACCACCACCGGGCGAGGTCCGCCATCTTCAGTCCGTGTCTTTTCGGTGACGGAGTGTGAACATGATAGCACATGTACTGACCTGTCTGTGGGGTTTTTCTCACAATGTCGTTCACTTCCGAGTCTCTTCGGTCACTTCCCGAAAAGACACGGAGGTGGCCGAAGAGACACGGAGGTGCCCGAAGATGTCACGGAGGTCACCGAAGATGTCACGGAGGTGCCGAAGAGACACGGAGGTCACCGAAGATGTCACGGAGATCACCGAAGAGACACGGAGGTGCCCTAACATGATACCAGCTAGTGTGCTATAAAAGGGAAGCGGCCTGGCCGTTTCATCAGACACTCTGTCAACCACCAAGATGTTCACTTGTACTACGTGCTCGAAATCATTCACTCGTCTGCACGACTTGCGCCGCCATGAGGCTACCAAGCGCGAAGGAACCGCCCGGTATAGCTGTATGATATGTACACTGTTGTTTCAGCGCCCGGGTCATTTACAGCGCCACACACGTGTACGCCATGAAGTACCCAAGCGTCCATGCGAAGAATGTGGTCGGCTTTTCAAACTGACCAGTCAGTTGCTGCGACACCAACGCACACGAAACCCTGTTCCGCACCCACGTTTGCAGGTAGAAGAGCCCGTAGGCATCAATATCGAGACAGGGAGAATTCCCACCCATCGCACGAGGGCCGATGATGATGTCGCCCTAATTCAACAGTCAAATTCCGACGACAAGACCTTGGGCCAGATTTTGTACGACGTGGAGGGAAAAGTACACTTCGTGGACGAAGCCATAAATGTTCCCAGCGATCTGTTACACGAAGACCATCCAGTGAGTGACATCTATCGGCGCCATTGGCCCATGATCCGGCACTGTTTCTACCGTCATCGCCCTATTCAAGATATCTACAATTTCCGACTGACCGACCTCGCCCGTCTACGCAGCTTACGTGGAAGCCATCTTCAACGATCAAACTACGACCTTCAAGTTGAATCTGGCGTTTGGTTATGTGCTGCAGCATAAGGACACAGACCAAGCCCGATATTTTTACCCGAGCAGTAACATCCGGGTATTTGACCAACCGTTTACCATCATTAACCGGGCGTCGCTAGAGGCGATGCTGGAGAAACTGGACACCGTGGATCCCTTGGAATGGGCCCAACAACAACACCCCAACACACAATGGGTCGTAGAGAGGGTGACCAATGCCACGTTTTTCGTTACCAAGCTGACCGACCACCCCCATCGGCTGAATGCGTCACTCATGCACAGATGAGTACCATAACATGCCGTACATACTCTATATGTCTACATGCTGATCGTTGACGGTACGGAGGTGACCGAAGAGACACGGAGATCCATCCGGGTTTACACGGGAACAGCCGGGTAGTTACGGAGGTGACCGAAGAGACACGGAGGTGGCCGAAGATGTCACGGAGGTGCCCGAAGAGACACGGAGGTTACCGAAGATGTCACGGCTCGGCCCTCGACTTGGGGATAGTTGAACTGAGTGTGCTAAAAATAGATCACCAGCTAGCGTGCTATAAAAGGGAAGCGGCCTGGCCGTTTCATCAGACACTCTGTCAACCCCCAAGATGTTCACTTGCACAACTTGCCAGAAGCAGTTTACTCGTCTGCACGACTTGCACCGCCACGAGGCCTCCACCCACAACGATGCACGGTATACTTGTATAACCTGCGCACGGTCATTTAATCGGAAGGATCCTTCACTGCGCCACGAACGCTCATTCCACGAGGGTGCGACGGAACAATGTAAGGATTGTGGTCAACTCTTCAAACGACACAGTCAGTTGCTGCGACACCAACGTTTGATTCATGCTCCGTCTCTACGGTTAGGGCGACAACTTTTCACTGAAGAGGAGCCACGGAAGGTCAGACCCAGTGAAGATGAGCCCGGAGAGACGAACGCCACTGGTGATGCGATGACGGAGAGCCCGCCTATACCCACAGTTCAGAAGAGCCTGGATATCCAGCCGGACCCCACCGTTACGGTTTCGAATCATACGCCTGACAACATCGAACATTTTCTGGACGAGCCCATAAATGTTCCTAGCGATCTCTTACAGGACGCCCATCCAGTGAGTGACATCTATCGGCGCCATTGGTCCATGATACGGCACTGTTTCAACCGTCATCGTCCTATTCAAGATATCTACAATTTCCGACTGACAGACCTCGCTCGTCTACGTAGCTACGTGGAAGCCATCTTCAAAGATCAAACTACGGCCTTCAGATTGAATCTGGCGTTTGGTTATGTGCTGCAGCATAAGGAGACAGTCCAAGTCCGATACTTTTACCCGAGCAGTAACATCCAGGTATTTGACCAACCGTTTACCATCATTAACCGAGTGTCGCTAGAGACGATGCTGGAGAAGCTGGACACCGTGGATCCCTTGGAATGGGCCCAACGACAACGCCCCAACACCAAGTGGACAGTGGAGAGGGTGACCAATGTTACGTTTTTCGTTACCAAACTGACCGGCCCCCTCGGCTGAATACGTCACCCGTGCACTGATGAATACCATAACATGCCGTACATACTCTATATGTCTACATGCTGATCGTTGACTTGAGCTCAGTAAACACTTGTACCTAATCTGACGGTGCGTTGAATAAGAAAACATAGTATTTGATATTTCAATTTTGTTTTGCTGTGAACATACTAAACATGCCCAGGGCGGCTCTCTCAGCCTCGGTATGATGTAACGTTGGGGATAATAAACTGTATGAACATTACTGAACTTGTTGTTATTCACGACAACGGCTATCCGATTGTATAATACAGAACATATATTGTATAATACAGGATATATATGGTACAATACAGGACATATATGGTATAATACAGCACAGATTTGGTATAATACAGGACATATACTGTATAATACAGGACAGATTTGGTATAATACAGAACATATATTGCATAATACAGCACATATATGGTATAATTCAGGACAGATATGATATAATACAGCACAGATATGGTATAATAGAGGGCAAATATTGTATAATACAGCACAGATTTGGTACAATACAGGACAGATATGGTATAATGCAGCACAGATATGGTATAATAGAGGAGAAATATTGTATAATACAGAGCAGATATGGTATAATACAGGACATATATGGTACATTACAGGACAGATACTGTATAATACAGAACAGGTTTGGTATAATACAGAACATATATTGCAGAATACTGGACAGATATTGTATAATACAGGACAGATATTGTATAATACAGCACAGATATGGTATAACACAGGACAGATATTGTATAATACAGCACAGATTTGGTATAATACAGGACAGATTTGGTATAACATAGGACAGGTATGGTATAATACAGGATAGATTTGGTATAATGCAGGACAGATGTGGTATAACACAACAAAGATATGGTATAATGCATGACAGATATGGATGGTCCATCTCTACACCAAATACCTTCCTTCACTGCCCCAAAATGCTCACTTTCGCCACTACTCCTACTGATGACGTCACCAATGACGTCACAGATGCTGTGGACAGTCCTCAAATCGGGGTCTGCACCCCGAGAACTACAAGATGATACCCCACACGACGCATTCGGACTGAGGATGGAGCATCTCTACCCCAAATACCTTCCTTCAATGCCCGAAAATGCACTTTCGCTACTACTCGTACTGATGACGTCATCGATGACGTCACAGATGCTGTGAACAGGCCTCAAATCGGGGTCTACATCCCGAGAGCTACAAAATGACACCTCCCAGGACGCATTCGGACCAAGGATGGTCCATCTGCACCCCAAATACCTTCCTGTACTGCCCCAAAATGGCCACTTTACTTACTACAACCAACTGCGCATGCGCAGATTCACGCGACTTGCACTTAAAACACACCATTCTGACTCTAACCCACACAAGCTTCACTTTGACACCTTCCACGACCCATTCGGATCCATAGCGGTCCATCTCTACCCCAAACACACACCCACATACCCCCCAAAATGCCTGCTTTCTATACTACGGCCAGACTGCGCATGCGCAGACTATTGAAAACGGACGAATCATTAGTCCAGGCGGATGTTCCTCCTCGAGAGATTCAAAATAAAACCTCATACGACATCATAGGATCATTAGGGGCTCACCTAGACCCCAAAATGTCCACCCCGTATGGGCCTACACTCCCATAGCCATGCAGTATAGGCCTATGGGCCTACCCAGGCCTAGGTGAACTTTTTCCAAAAATTTCACCGTTTCGCTCCGGGACCCTTCCCATCGTGTTCTAAATGACGAGACGTGAAAAACAAATCCAAACAGCCCATATCACAATGAACGTGTGTGAATTTCCCAGGTTGAACCTATACCCCTATATAGCCAGTATGGAGCTATATGGTACTTTTCCAAAAATTTCACCGTTTCGCTTCGAAACCCTTCCCATCGTGTTCTAAATGACTAGACGTGAAAAACAAATCCAAGCAACCCATATCACAATGAACGTGTGTGAATTTCCCAGGTTGAACCTATACCCCCATATAGTCAGCCTATAGGCCTATATGGGTTATATGGCACTTTTCCAAAAATTTCACCGTTTCGCTCCGGGACCCTTCCCATCGTGTTCTAAATGACGAGACGTGTAAAACAAGACCAAACAACCCATATCACAATGAACGTGCGTGAATTTTCCAGGTTGGACCTATACCCCCCATAGCCAGCCTATAGGCCTATATACAGACCTCGGTGACTTTTTCCAAAAATTTCACCGCTTCGCTCCGGGACCCCACCCATTGTGTTTTTCTCGGCGAGACGAGAAAAACGAGACTCGACAACCCATAGTAAAGCCCACACAAAAAATTGACCACCCCTCCCCCCATATAGCCAGTATGAGCCTATATACAGACCTCGGTGACTTTTCCCAAAAAGTTCACCGATTCGCTCCGGGACCCTTCCCATTGTCACTTTCTTGGTGAGAAGAGAAAAACGAGACCCCACAAGCCATAGTAAAGCCCACAAAAAAATTTGACCACCCCTCCCCCCATACAGGCATTTTCCCTTATATTGTATAATACAGACCCCTATTGTAGGGGTAAAGTCCGAGTTCCGCTTTTTATATTTTCGGAAAACAATCCTAATTTTACATGCACCCACTGGATAGGCAGGCCCCAATAAGCCCGGGGACCGATATTAGCCCTTTTGGCCAGACCGCATCACCGCGGAGGAATACACACGCAGCTGGTGGCGCCCCCTGGCGCCACAGAGGTCAAAGGCGATGTGGCGTCCCCTATACCTTTAACCTGGAAACAGCGCCACCTACCGCCACCAAGAGTTATCTCCCCCGGCAAAATAATACTTTAAATCCCGTCTCCCTACTACTGGCGTTGTCCCCAATAACAACGCGAATAACAAACTGAATTGCAAACTGAATAGCAAACTGGCTATTTTGACCCCTTTCCCGACCGAATTTCACCTCAATACTTGGTTTAAACGTAATTTATTTGTCACACGGGAAACACTTTAAGCTCGGGGCTTATACCGTGTCTCCAAATTTATGGTGTTCCATTTCGGCCATTTTTGCGTCGCGCGTCGCAGGCGACGGGAAGGGCGACGTCGCCCACGACGTCGCCCGCGACGTCGCCCTTCCCGTCGCGTTCTTATAATGTTAAGAGATACAACGCGACGCGACGTCGCCCACGACGTCGCCCTTTCCGTCGCGCGTCGCGCGTCGCCTTCCGGTATTTTAGGACAAAATCGAGCTGCGCATGCTTAGGGAGCAGCTATTGCGATGTAGGTCGTATGGTGAGGCCGCCATTTCATGAATGAGCTCTGCCACTATCGACGAAGAAAATGTCGGCGTAAATGAATAATGCTTATCCTGCATTATTGTATAGCTTTTAAACGGTGTTAAATATTAGTCCATGCTTGGAATGATACCTGTTATGAAATTATCTCTCGGAAAGTCTGTAACTCACTGTGTTGTACTGTACACATTATATTTTCGCTTCCAAAAGATATGCGCAACCCCCACATCCGTACACGCGTGGATGTTTGTGCGGCTTTCATGTGTGCTTTTATGTGTTCGTGTGTTTTCATTTTTCAAATATCCTTACACTATACCTCCTTATGTCACTACATTGACCAGGGCGTTGAAAATATCCCTTTATTTATACTGCTGTCCAACACTGTATACCGGTACTCAACCTGTCACGTCCCGACGTATTGTAGTAGATCTTTCAGCTTTCAATTTAGCAGAGAGACATAGTCCTATAACTCTCAAAAAAAAGAAGAAAAAAAAAAGAAATTATGATGGAATTGAAGTCATTTTATTGTGAGAATTATGTTCTCTCTATTCTTTCTAAAAATTGATTGAAGAATATTAGTTTTTCTGCACTCTTCGAATTATCCGGCATTTCCACGATCGTACTAGACGTTTGACGACAATTGAACTTCAAAGGAGGTGTTCGCTTTAGATGGATATTTTCCCCTTCAGAGTTGCTCTCTGTTGCTCTATTGTCTCGCTCCAAGCCGGCCGGTAAATTTTGACGTAATGCTCAGGTATACCCCATCTCTTTGTCAGACAGGCGAGGCCAGTCTAATGGGAAATTCTGGTTCATATTCTCATACGGTTACCATTAATATTTTCATGAACGACCCAGATATTTACGAACAATAATCAGTTATATTAATATATAAACCGACTCGAAAAATGAAAAAATCACTGCCAAAAGTTCAGCGAACGATAATTAAGGAACTAACTGCAAAAAAACAAAATAATAAAAAAAAAACAACATATTGGCACATGCATTATCACTTGGGAAAGCAAGCGTCACCACTTGTTGATGGTCATTTCCTTAATAAAGGCCTTGATATAAGACAAGTTTAACCTTATAACTTTTCAATTCATAGTTACAACATTCTGCTGCCCTAAGACGAAATTATATATGTGTAACAATTATTTTTTTGCTCTGCTGGATCGTCAGAATATTCAAACACTGAACAAGTGGTCTGACTGTGTGTGTGGAGTTGTTTGTGTGCAATTCTATTCACAAATTATAATAAAATAAGGGATTATGTGCGTTAGGAGTTCGCTGTCTTTCATTTCACGTCACTTTTGCACTTTAAAGTCCAAACTGAAGATGGGAGAAAAAAAGAAAAAATGAAAATGTTGCGTTTCATTTAGTCTGTAGTCCGACACTGTAACCATTCGGCCAAAGAAGCTGTTTACAATTACCGGCTTGAAGAATCATGTGCTGAATGGCGGTGAACGACACCCTTTCAGAGCATTACAAGCATTTTGACATATTTCAGTATTATGAAAATATGACACCTTTAACAAAAACGATTTTTCAGTATCATTTTGGATCAAACGCACAGCATTTCGATATGTACGACTCGTTTTGGTTAAAGGCGTCATATTTTATATATGAAGGGAATTCCCTTCAAGAATATGGCAAAAAATTGCAAAAACAAACAAATGCTTATTTTCTAATACTCGTAATATTTTTTTGACAAATCTCTTCTCGGTGAAAATTGAGAATATGAAAATTCAGTATTTTCTCTCTCAAGCTAATAACTTTTCAAGTGAACGAGAGGAAATTATATTTTCGGTTTATAAACGCAACACTCTAAGGAAAAAAATACGGTCAAACCGAACACCTCCTTTAAGACGAGTTCTTGGAGTTCGGGTAAGTTGCTCTTAACTCATGGCCGTGGACAAGGGGGGCATGCCCCCCCCCTTCCCCCCCTCCCCCAAATATTTGTAAGACAAACAAAAATAGACGTGTTTGTGAAATACGGTACATATTCCTCACTGCGTGTTTGTCAGAGGGAAAAGTGGTCAAGTAGAGGAAACGAGGCATGTTTAAGCATACAGTTAATAGGGGAGTTCCGAATCGCCTTTTACATCTAGACTGGTGGCGCTCGTGTTGTTAAGAGTTGAGAGTGATTCTTGGCCTTATTTTCTACGAAAATCTGTCGTCGATAATTGCATGTATAAATTCTCTAATCGAACTTGTAAATCAATGAGAAAATCATGTCCGTCTCAGTGCACCAGCGCGGGCAGTTGCGAATCACTTTGGTAAGAAGCGGATCACGCCATCTAGCGGTCGTTACAGCCGCTGAAAAAATATATATATATATATATATTTTTGTAAAGCCTGAGTGGTCATCTATCACCAATATCCCAATAGGCGAAAAATGATGTATCACATGCTTGGACTTTGTTAGATTGCCATTACCGAGGCAGATATTTTTCATAGACAACGACGGCCTGATCTGTCTGACCATGCCATATACGAAAATTATCCTCACTAATTAAATTAATTATCTCAGGATTTCGATAGTTCGTTATTTGTTCACGGACGACACCATTCATTTAAGATTGAACCTGACGGACCTGGTTCAATAGAAACCTGTCGAAAATGTTTCCCCATCTGACCCGATATACTGCATGGAATTCAGATTCAAATTTAAGAAAGTGAAGACTATCCCGTTCTGTGATCTAAAATTATTCTAAAGCAATAACTTTGCCCAAGAGACATTTGTCCGTGTGCAGTCTTCAATGTCACAATTCGTAATCCGGAATTGACATCTCTAATGCCGCATTATGTTACAATGCTGGCGAGTTAAGGGTTATCGCAAATCATTAGATATTGTGTTTGACCATTAATATGATTCAGTCACTGAAAACTGAAACGAATACTGAAATTACCACTTAAAGCCATTTTATTTCTCATAGATTCAACACTTAAGAAATCACACGCGTTTTTGTCCCAGCGTGAATTTGCCATTGCGTGGTACTGGAAACATTACCATGCCGAATTGAACGAGAAACAAACAACGCAGGTCGGTTGTTCGACATTTATTTGGGTCCACAGAAACAGACGTTCCAATAAAAATAGAAAAGATTTACACAGATGCTTTATTACAAGAAATATAAGGCGTTCATTAGGAAAGTGATCCGCAAGTCACCGTGATTCGGAACCCACAAAACTACTGTATAAATTCCCTCCAAAATGTACGAAACACGTATTCCCTCCAAAACCACAACCTGGATGAGTCGCTGAGCTAATTAGTTTGCACAACGTTTTTTGTGTTGACCAAATTTGAGGTTTAATAACCCTGTAAAGAAAATACCCACACATAAAAGCAAGAAAAGACAAAAAAAAACTGGTTACAACGTGTGCGTTTTAATGTTGAGTTTTATTCACTGGGAAAGGCCAAGAATGCATCTCCAGTCATCTGGGATCCTGGAGCTTCCGGGGCCTAGGCGGCCCCTGGACCCTCGCTTTATTGTGCTGTCATAGTATAGCTCCCCCCCCCCCGCCCCAAATCTGAAAATTTGTCTACGTCCTTGTAACTGCAGGGGTTCTTTCCCCAATTTCAAGAAAAATTCAAATCTCGTTGATATGCACTCTTAAAATAATTCATGGATTTTGTTCCAGGTTTTGTTCAGGCCATTTGACGACAATTGTGTTTCAAGGATGATTTGTTTTTCTTGAAAATGAGGAAAGAATCTCTGCAGTTAAGAGCAACTTACTCGAACTCCAAGAACTCGTCCTGAATTTTAAGTTCAATCGTCTAGAACGATCGTGGAAATGTCGGACGATTTAAAGAGTGCAGAAGTACTAATATTCTTCGGTCAGTTCTTAGAAAGAGTAGAAAGAACAAAATAACTTCAATTCCATCATAATTTTTTTTTTTTTTAGAGTTATAGGACAATCTCTCTCCGCTAAATTGAAAGCTTATAGATCTACACTACAATCTGTCGGGACGTGACAGGTTAAGTAACGGTATACAGTGTTGGACAGCAGTAAATAAAAGGATATTTTCAACGGCCTGGTAAATGTGGTCACATAAGGAGGTATACTGTGAGGAATCCAGGGCATTTCCCCCAGTGGACATTTCCCCCAGCGGACATTTCCCCCATGGGCATTTCCCCCAGTGGGCATTTCCCCCAGTGGACATTTCCCCCAGTGGACATTTCCCCCATCCTATATTTTTAGGTTATTTCGAACATAGTTTTAACATAATTTGGCAAAAACAATTTTTTTTTAAATATTTTTTTTGTTTTCTATGCAAAGGATATAAGGATTTCCACATATGTTTTACGTTAAATGAGTCAAATAGTGATAAGATATTATATATATTAAAACAATATATAGCACAGATTTTTACAATAAGTTTTACGAGAAAGCACATTATATATATATAGTACATTTTTAAACAATATAATGGATCACATAGTGATAATATATAATATTCATATACATAGTATATATTTTAACGTTTTAAGAAAACATATCACACAGTAGTAAAATAAAGAACGTATTTTTAAACAATATAATTTTGTTCTATTTTTTACCTCAGTTTTCACTTTAGTTCAGTTTTATTCTCATCAAATGGCTTCGTGACACCGACCTACGAACAGTTAATGCTATGCTATATACCACGTTTACATTTTTTATATTGTTTTAAAATGTGCTATGAGACTGTATA